>CAKNXH010063893.1:33411-68136 GCA_932178445.1 Andricus quercusramuli
TCACGTGGGTGTTGAATGGTTAACGCAGAATATGGCATCACACATGGAAAATATAAATAAAAGATGGTAGTACAGAACTGAATTACCTACATTTTTTGGAAAATGGGTTCATCGCATAAAAATTTTAATAAAATCAAATACACGTTGTGAGGAAAGAATTTTTCCGGACTCTAATTTTCTGATACAGGAATAAAAAAATTGTATTTAAATTTTATATATAATTTTAGCGTAGTCATTTAGCGTAGTGATAATTTGCTCTTTCCTTTACAATATTCGTGATCAGCTTCTCCATATCTCGGGAGCAAGTTTTCATTTTGGTGAAAATGGAAAATTCGATTTTCAATCACTACCGAAAACCGATTTTTGAAAACTGTGAAATTGTTACCTCAAAATTCTTGGCGAATTTACTAGGAATTGGTCCACTTTTTTGAACAAAAAATATTCAATTTTGTTTATGTATCTCAGAAGCCAATTTTTTATACAAACCTAAGATTAAATTTGTTATCGCAATCCGCAGCCCAGCCTGTTCTAATTTGTGCTTAGTGTCACATTGAGATTGTCAGATGACACATCTATTTCCTCGAAAATGGATAACTGTATCTAATTGAATTTTGTTTGGCCTATATTAGAAAAACATAATTTCGGAAGTGGACTTATGTGTCATCGTTTTGCATTGAGGGTTAATTTATTTGAATCGAAAAGTCTGCTAATTGAGAATTCATCTGTTTTTGTTGAAATCATGCTACTTGGTTGGAGATTGAACTACTTTTTAGTTGGGAATTCCACAATTTGGTTAAAAATTTAACTAATTTGTTAAAAATTATTTAATGAGCTTAATATCAATGCCTTTCGTTGGAAATTGAACTATTTTGTTGATAATTCATTTCTTCCTTCTTTAAAAATTAATGTTTTGAACCGCAAATTTAACTATTCAATTTTTGGTTAGAAACTGATCGTGTTTAGTTAAAAATTCAATTATTTGATTCGAACTCAACATTTTTGATTGGTTATTCCTATTTTGAGGTGAAAAATTTAATTGTGTGGTAGAAAATTGGTCTTTTTTGCCAAGAAATTTAACTGTTTTGTTGAAAATTTCTGCTTTCTGGGTTGAAAATTGGGGGTTTCATTGGTTGAAAATCAATTTTTTCGAACAATAAATTCCAATATTTTATTTTTGGTTCGAAATTGATTTTTTCCGGTTGAAAATTCCATCATTAAGTTTAAAATAAACTTTCTTGATGACAATTCATATATTCGGGTTGAAAATTTAATTCTTTTATCAGCAAATTCGTCTTTTTTCGCTTAAAATCTAACTGTTTTGTTAAAAACATCGTCTTTTTGGGATAAAAATTCTATAATTTTGGTAGAGAATTCAACTATTTAGTAGTAATGTTATCTTTTGGTATAATATCAAGTGGTTTGGTTAAGGATTCAAGTATATTGTTAAAAATTTGTATTTTTTCGGTTAAATTAAACTATTTTTTATTCTAATTTAAATTCTTGTTTTTTCTAAATATCAGCGAGATTTAATTGATTGAGATTTCATCTTCATGGTTATTGGTTAAATTCGATTGTTTTTTCTATTGAAAATGAGAATATCTTTTTAGTTGAAATATTAAATATTATATTTTCCGATGAGAATTAATATTGCCTGACTGAAAAATCAACTACTTGTTTAAAAGTTGAACTTCTTTGTTGAAAATTCATTCTTGTTGTTAAAAATACATAATTCATTTGGTAATTAAATTATATCGTTAGAAATTTAACTACTCAATTGAAAATTTAATCATTTTGACTAAAACTCAACTGTTTTGTTGAAAATTTCATTCTTTAATTGAAAACTTCTACTATTTTGTTAATAATTTGACTGTTTTGTGGAAAATTTCATTATAATGTTGAAAATTATACTATTCCGTTAAAGTTATTTTTCTTGGATAGTTTAACTGCTTTTTTGAAAATTCGTCCTTCTAGGTTGAAAATTTATCTTTTTTGGTAGGAATGTTCATAGGATAGAAGAGAAAAAGTGATGAGATTGAAAAGGGTTTTAAAACTGCTAATAGTTGAGTATAAGTGATATTAATTTAATTCAATTCGAACTTATTAATAGTTTAGTTGGTTGATGCGTCGGTTATAGCATAAGATTAAGTAGTTTTGGATAGGATTTGAATCCTCAACGAGTGCAATTTATTAAAGCGTTTAAGCTTGCGATTATATCTCGAGGTATTCGTGTGTGAAAATTGTGTATAAATAAACATGGAAATGTAGAAAATATTATAATAATTCCAACAACAAAAAATATTGTTGAAGAAAGCTTATTGGATTTTGGTAGACTGTTACTTATAATTCTGATTTATGGATTTTAAAATTTCAATTACTTGCGAAGAAAAGTAATTTGGAAGAAGAGTAAAAGCTTTTTAGATGATGATTGATTATTTTCTTGAATACGGAGGGATTTGAATTCAACAATCAATAGACCACCAATCGGCACTATTTAATATTCAGCATGAAAAAATTAATTAATCACCCTGGACGACAAAACAATATCAATGTTTAAATTTATATTCTGATTCAGTGAAAATTCCTCAGACTGTGTATTCATCAAAATAATTTCACAAGGAAAAGATATGCAGACCGGTGTCACCATGTGATATAGGAGAAACAGAAAATGATCTATGTGTACCATAGTCTCGGTGGCGTAATTGGTTAACGCTCCACTCAGTCATAGCGGCGTTCCCGGTTCAAATCTGGGCTGGGGTGGATATTTTCTTGTTTCTTTAATAAATCATAGACCAGTAATCGACACTATGTAATATTTACCATAAAAACAAAATTAATTAAATACTCTGGTTGACAAGAAACCATCATTTTTCATAATTATAACACATAGTCAATGAATTTTCAAGCAACTGTTGTTTCCATGTACCATCTTTACTGCTGGGTAGAAATTAATTTCAAAATTGATTATAATATATTTAGATGATCGCATCATAGCAGCCAGAGACTTTAAATTGATTCTAAATTAAATGGACTTCACTTTAAAGAGATATGTGTGCAATTATGTTCAAACACAAGGATTGGCTGGGCGTCAGGAGAAGAAAGGAGAGAAAGGAGAGAAGAAACGAGAGGTCGTGAGGTTACTGATGGAGAAAGGTTAAATCGTCGAGGAACACAATATTCTACCATCCCCTTCTTCGCGGGTCAGATCAACATAGAATTCTAAAATTGTTGAGAATTTTTGATGGGACTCAAGAATTTTGTCTTCTTTACGAGGTCTGTCCAGACCACATACGCATTTTGAGATTATGGAACACACCGAATAATAAGTGTGCATATAATTTTACTAAAAACGTAGCCATTCATGTTCGAAAACCATTGTTATGATTTGGAAAGTTTATGATGATGAGCGTGGACTGAGTCCCTCACCACGACAACGCAACTACCATTCATCGCAGCTTATTCAGCAATTTCTGGGGAACCACGACCTTACACAACTTCTGACAGTGAGAGGATCACTGGAAAGGGTATCAAAAGGATGTACTTTGTAGGGGATATCATAGCCATTGACCAGTGTAACTCTTACGCCCAGTACAATTCAAGGTCGGATACTTTCCAAAAACTCCTCGTACTGTTGGTTTGAATTAGCTTAATTCATCTAAATTGAATTCGATGTGTCTGAATGAAAATGTCCCGTCTCAGTAGAATAAAATGAAAAGGTGCTATAAAGTTGAGGGCGCTGACAAGGACGCAGAATTTTTCAAGCTTTGATAGTTCACCACGCGAGTTAGCAACTTATTATGGTGCTTCTATGAATTACCACATTTCCCCTTGGTTTCTTCGTGATGAAACCTTTTTATTGTGATTCACACTGAATTGTACTCAAGTGGAAGTATTTTATTGAATTTGACTCAAATTCGAATAAATTCGATCTGAACTGCTAAATGAAATTATCAACGAAATTATCCAGAGTTTTCAGAGTAAATCCCATGTACTGTATTTAAAGGAATTCCAGAGAATTCAAACGAGTTGACGTTAATTACGCACTGCAATCAATCGACTTTTAATAATTCATTCTGAATTCAAGGCGAATTAGAATTAATTCACGCACGTTATATGGACATCGATGCGAGAATCTTTCAACTCTCAGTTAGATCAGGCGGTAGAGCTTCGAGTTTGTAGCCGCATGGGCCCGATCCGAATCCTGCTGCTGGTATTTTTTGCCTTTTTTCGTATTAAAAATTTTCTTATTGCAATCAACTGTTAGCTTCATGGAAATCAAGCCTAAATATAAATTTTTTCGTATTCAAAAATAGGGTTTCTCAACCTTTACCAATGTTACCATAAAAAAAGTTTTTTTTCATAGGAAATTCTCATTTTTCTTCATTCAATTGAACATTTATATTTTTGTCATTATTATTTCCACATAAAATAGAAATAAATTATATGCAAATGTTACAATAAGAATAAAATACGTATTCAAATTGGCAAAAAATGCCAAAAGCAGGAATCAGCCCAGGAATTCCGACTACAGATTCGCAGCAACACCGTCTCATCTAATCGCTTTTTATCACATCACTATATAACAAATTTTGTGATTACCTATTACTGAGACGAATATGAATCCAAAGAAAATTCCGGATAAGTGTAGGTTCCCATTGTTAGTAAAAGTTGATCGCAAGTAATTTCAGAGCAAATTAATTAATTTATGTTATACTCAATTAGATTAGAGTACCTTAAAGTTAAATTTAAACTAGTTCAAGTCATAGTGGCCCCTAAAAAGCAAAAGATTCGAATGTTTTGCTGCACTTTCCTATTTTCATAGGTATCCAAAATTTTAACAAAAAAAGCTATAAGATCGTACTTTTTAATTATTTTATGAATAATTTTCAAGAATTTAGCATTAATTCGACCTTTTCCAAGTTACTTCATTTTGTCTGAACAACTTTTATTAGTTATACAAATCTGTAATCTCATGATATTTAATATCTAATGGTTCAATAAATGAATGGGAAAAGTGAATTTTTCAATTTTGGTTCTCTATCTTTTGTTTAAATAATTTATAATTGCTCAGACGCTAATTTCGACTGAAGAAAGCTGTAGAGACGTTTTTTTTTTTGCTTTTTTAAAACAAATTTCATCTCTTCCTCCTAATTTTTAGATTTGATATCCTCACGCCGATGGTTGAAACAATTTTTATTAATTTGAAAATTATTATCTCATAATATTCCAAATTATTATTATTTTCAGAATGCTATAACTTAGTAAATGTTAACAGCCATTCCTGAACGAACTCATTATTGTTAATTTTTCTCATTGAATTGCTTAAACATTCAGTAGACAATTTTGAATTTGATTTGAATTTGAATAAAATAAAATGGGGTGAAGCATTCAGAAAATATCATTAGTTTATAATATTATAGAATAACGCACTTGTTCAAACAATAATAAGTAACTCGGAGAAAGTTAGATTTAGAGAAAATTTTTAAAACTTGATGTAAAATTAGCAAGAAATTACGATTTTCTAGCTTGATCTATCAAAAAGTCGAACTCAAACGAACATAAATTATTTTAACAGTAAACGAACAATTGGAACAAATAAAAAAAATTATTCAAACCATGAATGGGTCTCAAATGAGTATAAATAAAAAATTAATGATGGACTCATATTCCTTGAAGAGTATTCATCAGATCATAAATGTATTGCATATACTTTATTATCCATTTTCACGTTCTGGACGGAATTTACAACAATGTGTTTCTTCCCCATGCTATTCTTATGGGAAACGTCAAGAGAGGGTAGGCCCTATTAATAGAAAAAAAACTTTTTTCGGAAACCAAAAAAAATGGCGAAGGAAGGAAGGTGCCAAAAAAATCTAAACTTTTTTTGGGCTATTTTAATAGGTACAGCTGAAGGAAGTCAAAGTGAATTTTGGATAATTGTACTGAATGTAATGCAAGTTAACCTGAGTTTACGGTAATCTATCAAGGTAAATTAAAAAATATCCTCACTTCATAGAGATATAGAATGCTTCTAGGTATACATGTCAATATTTTACAAAGTATTCGAAGAAATATATGTAAGTCGTATTGTTTGCAAGTAAGGACATTCAAAATTCTCATGAATTCTCACAAAGATTTATAGTGAATGCTTTCGATCTCGAAAGATTATTCACCATTTAGATCCATACACAAAATCTGCTCTAATTACTAACTCCCAGTGAGAAAACCGTAACAAACCGGTCCCGTTTCTCATTGTACGTGCTTATAAAAATCGAAAGGTGCGGCTAATAACGATCAAGATCATCGAGATTACTCGTGATTGAAATTCGTTCAGCGCCACCTAACGTAATTGGCAAAGATCTCGCTAAATTATTATTGAAGCTATTTGTAACACCTTTATTTTTGATGAAAAACAAAATAAAATGGTGAGGGTCATGGAACTCTAGAAAAGAAGATTGGTGTATAAAGAATAATGAGGGGTGAATCAGAGCCTCAAACGTCCTGTGAAATCAAGATTTACCTAATTGATTTGACTAATTAATCAGCCGAAGCAACTTGATTAAGTTGTACTTCAAAACGTCTGGCTTGATTTAACTCATTAATTAGTCGAATCAATTAAGGATTTATTTCGCCATACTCAGCTCTTGGATTTACTTGACACTACCAATCGCTTCTCTGCACGCACTCAGGCGAGATCAAGGAATTGGTATTCTTATTTATTTGAATATTTAAACAGGAACTTTTAATTGAATGACAAATCAAAAATCGTGAATACTTTTTTTAGGGCAAACTTGAAAGTCCAGCAATTTTATTCATATAGGTACCAGCTGCAGCTGGTTAGTGGTTACGACTTGTTTAATTCATCCTTATCGGTTAAATTTATTTTAGTTGAATAAAATTGACTCCAAATAGCGCAGATTGTTTACTTTTGAATTGCAATGATGTTACCAAATATATCGGAAATATGAGACAAATTTTTGTCGAAAGCAGATGAAGATTACTAATGTTTAACACCAACAATGATGCAAATAACACTTTCAAAATGAGTAATTTTACTTCATGGTAAATTTGTTTTCTAACGTTTTCTCATGATTATTGATAAAAGCGAAAATTATAAACAAAAATTTATTTTGAAGAATTCGAAAAATAATTTAGAAAATTTTTGATAATTTTGAAAGATTTGAGAAGATTAAATTTTGTATTATTAGGCTTTCTGGAAGAATATGAAATAGTTTGGATTCTAATAAAAAAATAAAAAATAAAAAATAAAAATACCTTATAAATTTTCAGACATCTAAAAACGCTGAAAAATATTTTTGATCACCTTAAATCTTGTTAAATTTCTGGATATTTTTTGGATTAACTTAAATTTTCCCTAAATTTTTTACAAAATTCTACAGTTTATAAAAATTGCTTTAAAATCTCTCAGATTCTCTTCTCCTGAGAATCTTTTGAAATCTTGTGAAATCTTTTCAAATATTCTCTTAAAATTGATTTGCTTAAAAAATTCATTTTAGATTTTGATAGAAGTCTAGAGAATGCTTTTTCCTCTCGAAACCTTTGAAAATTTCTAAAAAAATTAATTTCCTTTAAAATTTTCAAAAACCTATATTTGTTTCGAAATTGCTCGAAATCTTGCAATTAAACAATTTTTTTAAATCTCTTCAAAACTTCTGAACCATCTAAGTATCTTTCAAAATTATTCGAATTATTCCTAATATTAAAAAAAACTTAAAGGCCTTCAAATCTTGCAGGTACTTCATTGAAAATTTTTGGAATCTTTTAAAATATTTCGGAATCTATTTGAATATTCTCTCCAAAATTGATTCTTCAAAATAAAAAATCACTGTAAATTTTGCTAAAAATTCAAAAAAGTTTTGAATTATTTATGTATCGTTTTAAAATTTCTGAAGCTCTGCTGAACTTGATCGAGTTTTGTCTAAAATTGTGCAATCTTGTCAAATAATATCTCATTTGAAATTGTCCCATGAATCTTAAGAAAATTTTATCATACACTTGAAATCTTCCAAAATTCTTTAAAAAACGTTGAAACTATGTTTCGAATTGAATAAAAATCTATATTTTGTTTTAAATGTTTGTAGATCTTGTCAAGATTTTAATTATCTCTAAAATTCTTATTATTATTCATATTTATTTATTCATTTTTTCAAATTCAAAATCTTCCAGACCCTTTTTCAGAAGATTTTGAAATCTTATTGCCAGTACCGATATTTAAGTTTTTGTCCTACTTCAGTTTTTCTCATCTCTTTAAAAGTATGAAAAAGTATACAAATTATAATCTGGTAACAAAATTTTAAGAACACGATTAAGTCCCAAAATAAAAAATGATTTAAACTTGAGATTACCTCATTTATTATTAAGAATAAATTTTATCATCCAAAAAATTACTATTTGGTATTTTTTTCGACAAAAGTGCATCCGATATTTTCCAGATATTTGGTAACATCATTTTTTTTAGATAGGATACTTATTCACTAAATTCATTTCAGTGAATCAAATAAAAGAGAAATGGCGCAGACTGTTTATATTGAAAAGTTGAAAAACCTTTCCCAGAAATAACAAAAAAAAACCTCATTCTAAAAAAAACTTTCACCATATATCACCAATATTTTTTGAATAATGTTTGTGATTATTTTGCTTCAAATCCACGAAATATTTGCAATAGAAGCTGCCGGAAGTTCAAGAAATTATTTTTTGTTCGAAAAAAGGAGTGATTTTTAATTTCTGGGGGAGGTTTCCAACTTTTCTATACTTTTTCATTTTATTTTATTTTCTGAATACTCTCTACGATACTTCGGCAAAACGAGAAATTTTTGACCAAACCTGTGCGGAAATACGATTTTTTTACAGCTGGGTGTTGGTTAATCCACGTGGAATGCAAAATCGCCTTGTTCGAAAGATTTGAAAAATAAGATAACAGTCGTTTTTTCACCGAATGGAAGTTTTTTTAACGGTGAGCCCACAATTCGAAGGACCTTTATTTTTTTGAGCCACCCTAATGTATATATTTGGTTCGGAATTCGCCTTTTTCGGTAAAATATCAATTTTTTGAGTAAAAATGCAACTGTCAGGTGAAAAATTAACCTATTTCAAGTGAAGATTCAAGTATTGTGTTGAAAATTTATTTTTGTTGGTGAAATCAAAATATATTTTATTTCAAATTAAAGTCTTTTTAGATTAAAATATCAACTATTACAGTTTTCGTTTGAAATTAATTTTGTAGGTGAAAAATTCAACATCTTGATTAGAAGTTGAATTACTTTCTCGAAAGTTCATTTGCTTGGTTATCTAATTAGTTGGAAATTAACAATTTCGTTGAAAATTTACATTCTCTGATTTAGAATTTAACTGTTTTATAAAAAATTCGTCTTTTTGGCTTGAAAATTCAGCTGATACAAAATTGAACTTTTCATAGAAAATTCTTCTTTATTCATTGAAAATGAAGCCTCTTACATGAAAATTCAACTTCTCGATTGATCTTTTTTAGTTCAGAAATTGAACTATTTAGTTAGGAATTTTGATAGACAAAAAAATATGAATTAAAAATGTACCGAATCAAATTTGGACTAACATTACATTCGCTATTACAACTATTTAGTTGAAAGATAATGTAATTTTCTGAAAATTTGTCTTTAATGGTGAACATAATTAATCTTCCTGGTTGAAAATTTAACAACTTGGTTGAAAAATACGTATTTTGTTGAAAATTCGTCTTCGCTGATATGAAACTTATCCTCTTGGTTGCAAATTCAACTGTTCATTAAAAAAAGTATGTCCTTTGTTGTAAATTATTATTTTCAACTCCTGGTATTTTGCGATTCGTTGAGATGGCGGGAAAATTATTTAATCCGATTAGCGAAGAAGTTCAGAAATATTTTCTACGGAAAAGTAAAGTAATATTGGCATTAGCAGACATTTGTAAGAAAATATTGTCATTAGTGTCATCTTTCTTGAAATAGTAGCAAAATAGTGTCATCGATCAAAAGTATTATCAAACAGTCTCAATAATGTGGTGAGTCAGAGGCCTGCCTCTGATTGCTTGAAAGTTACGAAAGCTTTTCATCCAATGCAAGTAGAAACTTGAAATTAATTTAACTGTGAGGTGAGCAGTCTCCGATTGAGAAGAATAATTATTAATAAAGTATAAATCGGATTCACTAAAGTCGACGCGTCGTATGCTTGATCGTAAAGCGCTGGCAGATCCGCAGATGAAACCGTTGGAGAGCGACGTTAATTAGGTCCGGGGTTATTAAAGCACGACAGTACAGTAAATTCGGTGCTGAGCCTGAGGGCACTTCTTGGATGCTGGGAAACGGACTGAGCATTGGATCTGGATCTTTTGAACAACATGCGTATCCCGAGCTAGAAAGTTAATTTCATGTCTCTCTGCTTAACGAGGGAGGACGCGACCTCGCGAAGGTGAATCCCTGTACGAGAAGGTGGTTCTCCAACTATACCGCGCGTCTCATAAATATTCTTCTTGTAATTACTTGTCTTCTTCATCCTGACATTGCCATCCGTGCAATGCAATATTATGCGTTCTTAATTTCTTTTATTCTCAACACAATATGAATATGTTTTTATTTTTTCCGGTAACTTCGAATATTATGATAGAGTAGGCCTTTTCCGGTTTTTGATGTTTTCATTCAAAAATCGCCAAATCGGGACAAGGATTATATCTGTGGTGTGACGCCATGTAAATTTCTTATAATTTTCTAGTTATTTTCCAAGTTATGAGACGCATGGATCGTTTTCGGGCCCAGTTATAATTTTTACTAATTTTCAACTGCACGTAAGTAACACAAATGTTTGTTTAATTAAAATCGCTTCGGCACGATTCTGTTGTGTACTTACTTAATAGTCCTTCTTTTGCGTCGAGGTGTTCTTGATTGCGATTATTATCGTGATTTTTGGGAGTCATATTGGAAAAAAGTATGTACTAGGGCACACATTGCTTTCGATTCTTGTTGAATTCAGAAATTGAAGGTCCCGATTGTTTGTACTGTTATGGTTTTCCGCTCGGACAGTGGGTCCACTGCAGGTAATGCGACAATTTGGCTCATCAGTCTTGCACTGGTTTTGACAGTGAGGTCGGAGATGAAATTCATGTCTGTGTATTTTGTTAGGTCTGATTGAGGTTATTTTTATATGAAAAATTAACAGTTAAACTTGTTACAATAAGTTCTTGTACCTGTACTACTTGTTTGTTAAGTCTTTTTCAACTAATGCGGTTCCTAATACATTTTATTTTTTATTTAACATAACGGGACGAAAAACTTGTTTTCGAAAATCAGTAAAAATAGTATAACTTGGAATTTTTGCAAAAAGAACACATTTTTTCTGGGTATTCATTAATTGTTTAAGACACCTGTTTTATTGAATGCGGAAAAACAGTATTTTAGTATGAAAAAAAAAACCCTGAAGCAAAATCTTCCTGCTTTTCCCCATGTTCTCCTACGTAAGAAAACAGCTTCGGTATGCAAAATCATTTTAATTCAACGTATGGAAAACAAAAAATTAGAATTTACAAGGATAAACCTTATTTTTTGGAAAAATAATGTTTTTCTGCATAAAGTCTCACTAGTATACAAGAATTAGGAATAATGCTATCGTGAAGCGTTCATCGTTGTTCAAGGTTTGTAGCAAAAATATTTTTTTATGTTTGGAGAGGTAACAACATGATGTTATTGATGAGAATTTTGGTATTTAAAAGTCAAATTGAAGAAAAATGTAGTTTTATTTTGTAATTATTTGAAATTATTCAATATAAAACAACAAATTTCTTATCAACAATATCATGTTACAACATTTCTGAATGGAAAACAAAAACTTTTACGACAAATCTTCAACAACGACGAACGCTTTGCGATGAAACTGTTTCTCATTTTAATACACTAGTAGTGAAAACTGTGCCTTGAAAAGGACTCTTCTTCGAGTCGAAACACGTTCGTAAATTTTTTAATAACAAAATAAAAAACTGAAGAAGGCTCTGACTATTTGAATATTATAATACGAATATATTTATCGAGGTGGAAACAACGCTTGTAATGCGTTGGACCGCTCGGCGATCCGAACTGCTAATCCGGGGTAATCCGGCTAAACCAGTGTAATACAAAGTAATCCCATTGTAAGCCGGAGTTATGAATTTGTGATTAGTAGTAATTGAAAGAAATCTATTTTCAATCTGTCGTAATCCAAGGAAATTCACTTGTAATCCGGAGTAACTAACTTAATGCATTTTTTATCTAAGTAATTCGGCGAAATTCAGGCAATTGAAAAAATTCACTTGTAATCCAGTTTTCAGCCGAAGTAATACACTGGTAATTTTTGAGTAATTTAGAGTAATCTACTTGTAATCCAAATATATTTTGAGTAATTCAGTTAATCCAAGTAATGCAGGTAATTTCACCTAGAATTCAGCGTAATCCACTGGTAATGTAGTTAACTCGAAGTAAGTTAGGTAATCCGAATCATAATTTGTAATCTTAAGTAATCCTTATTGTTTTCAACAATTCTGTTGGAAATTGGTCATTTTTTTTTTTGTTAAAATTAATTTGCTTCGTTCAGAATTCAACTGTTTGGTGAAAAACTAATCTCCTATGTAGAAAATTAAACAATGTTGTTGAAGAGTCTTTTTTTTGTTTTGTTCAAAACATAACTCTATGGTTGGCAATGAATCAGTGTAGTTAAAAATCCAATTATTCTTTTACAATTTTTCTCGTGTTGAAAATTACCTTTTAAGCTGAGAAATTGACTATTTCAGACTGAATCCATTTCAAATCAGGCAGGGTTCTACATTTGGAATCGAAGAATCTTTCAGGGATGAAATATCTCGTCTTTTAGAGGAAATTAGGCGTAAAAAATATTTATCCGATTCGCAAAAAAAATTCTAAAATGTTATGCATATGTGAATTCTGTGTTTTGTTTTTCAAAAAACTATATTTTCCTCTTTAAACTCCTCTCTTACCTTTGACCCAATCGAGATATTATTTTTTTTCGATTCTGGTAGCGTTGAAAAATTAAAAATAGATTTTCTAAAAAAAACCCAACTTTAAATTTTATGCCAATTTTTTGTTTGAACTTGTATTTTGATAATGAAGATATTAAGTAAGTTTGATGTTTGCTAAATGATTGCTGTAGCCAGGAGAATTCTTTTTCCTTCTAATCAAATTCTCTACTTTTTCTTGGAAATAATTACAGATACGAAAAATGTTAAAATAAAAGTGTGCACGTCTAAGAAAGTTCTATGAAAAATGTATCCCGTTCGTACGCGAGATTTTCTTTGGCTTATGAGAAAAATTTGAAATTTACATTTTCATAACAAAAAATTCTCCCAAGCCTCAATAATGGTTCAGCCCACATGATGCTGACAAGATGCCTTTCTTCTATTAGTAGAAACATTTTTAAAATATTCAGAAGAATAAAAAGTGCATGGTTTTCAAGAAAATCTTTTGAATTTTTTTCATTAAATTTTGAAGACACGAGAAAAATATATTTTCTGGAAAACCCCACCTTCTTTATTCTTCGCAATATTTTCGAAAAGTTTCTACTGATAGAAGAAGTGCATCTCATCAGCTTCATATGAGTTAAACCATTTTTGAGACTGGGACATTTTTTTTTCCTGAAAATGTGATTTTTTTATTTTTCTCGTGAACTATGGAAGATGTCGGGAAAGAACAGAAGACAGTTTCCATAGCACTTTTTTAGGCGTACAAAATTTTATTTTAATATATTTTTGTGTCTGTCATTCTTTCCAAAAAAAGTAGATAATCCGATTGTAAGAAAGAAGAATTCCTTCCTGAGAGATTCTGCGATTTCAAGTTTAGAAGCCTGCCTGATTTGAAATGAATTCGGTTTCCATTTTAAGTGAAAAATTCAACTATTCGGTTCAAGATACATGTATTTTGTCAACAATACTTCTTTCTTTGTAGGAAGTGAATCTTCTGTGTTCACAGTTCAACTACTTATGGTCGAACGACTTTCTTAAGGATTTATTTTTTAGTTGAAAATGTTTCTCTTGGGTTGGAAGTTCAATGATTTTGTTACAAATTCAAGAAGTTTGTTGAAAACTCGTTCTTTTGGTGAAAATCAATTTTATAATTAAGAATTCAACTATGCCATTTTCAATAAAAGATATATAACTTTTTTGTTGAAAATTCGTAAATTCCAAATTTCAAATTATCTATGAATGTTTTAGAAACTATAAAGCTAACATTTCAAATAGAAATTGAACTCTTTGAAACACATTTTATCATCAATTACTTACATTTGAAGACCAGATAATGACAACTGGAAAATGACCTAATTTTCTAAATTCTATATTTAACGATTTCAAGTGATTTATGACACTATTCATCAATACATATTAGAAATATTTTACTTTTCGGCTTTATTACCTAAAATACAGAAATGAGTTTTTTATGTTTTTCCTCCCTGCAACATTCTACATGATGGCCAAATACTTTCATAATTCTCTTCAAATATTATATCATCTAGTATAGGAAAAGTTTAATGTTTAGTCCTCATTCAGTTGTCATTCTTCTATTTTAATAAAATTCTTGAATTTCATTGCAATTTTTTTTTGGAAATTCTGGAATATCAAAGAATACATATATATGGCTCATTTTCAAGATATCTCGAAAAAGTCCCTTCTATATTTTCGTGATTTTGTAACAAAATACGAATTTTTAAAGCATGAGACGGAAAACTGACTAAGGACCATTTTCTCTCTCTATCACATAGAACAAATTTTTTTCTATAGTTTTCACATCTTCACTGTAGAAAAATTGAGAAACACGAGGTTCTATAATTTTATCAAAATTTTATATTTGAAAAACTATCACAAAACCCCTTTCTTTTATCCTATAAAACTTCATTTTCGTCCTCGTTCACTTGCAATCCTCATATCTTCATTTGTCCTCAACAATTTGAGAAAGTCGGCTCAAATTTGGTGTACATTTTATTTTTGAGCATTCTGGTAACAAGATCCGCAAATGGAAGCAAACCATTAAATAATAATTATAAATATCCCATTGTCCCCCAAATGTCAGTCACTTCACCAATTTTATGTCCTATTTCTTCAAGGATGGATTAAATTAAAGCTGTTGGCATTGTAAAGGAATTTCTTCATTCATTTGCTTTATATATTCATTTATGTTTTCAAGTTTCAGATTTTCGTGATTCATTTCCTGTTAGCGAAAAATCAACATCATTGCATTTTCTCGCGCTAAATTCGATTTTGAGAAATATTCAAAAAGCAAAATTATTTAAATGTTTGCATAAGAATCATAAAGATCATTAGATGAATAATTGAAACAAGCCGACCGTGACAATCCCTCTATAATTGTAAATGGCAATACTTGAATAGTAGAAAGTGTGACCAAATTATAAAAGTTATCAATTTATAATGAATAATAACATTTCATACGAGCAATACATAAATTAGAGGACGGACGTGAATCATGCAAAACTTCCCCCAGAATTAAAATAAATATGAGTTATGAAATATTGGTAATTATTACATAACGAAAAATATCACAAGGAGGGAATTGTTAAATAGTGAAATAGTAAACGATCAGGAGTTATGAAAATCGAGTTTACTCTTTCACTACAAAATGTTGAGAAGTAAATTAGTTATATAAACAAGGGTTCTATGAAACACAAGAGAACAATCGTATGATGATACTGCACGTTATCAGCCTGATGTTTTGGAATCGCCTCGGACGATATTGAAGAAATTGATCAGGACAATCAATTCTTTCCTTGAGAAACAAATAGCCCTTTGGGGTTGATCAAAGGTCGAATTTTAATCGTCAGATCGAGGCCATCCAAGATTCATAGCGTTGTGTTTGATACGTGCCATGTTCCAGAAGCAACAATATTATATAATATTGAGCATGACGGAGTTCAAACTTAGATGATTGTGAAAGTAGGTAAATAAACACCACACGGTAACCATACAAAATATTCACGATCTTCAACGTTCCTCTTTCATTACGAAGAACGTGGTACAAACAGAATATTGCTCATAATAGGGAAGCAAGAAGTCAAAAAGGCATGTTGTTAGTGCAAGAATCTGATTGAGGCTTTTTCGAATTCAGAATATTTATCTCAAGAAGGGAAAAAACGATCAAAACTTTTCCGCGACTACTTCAAACTCATGTGAGGAATAATTTCCATACAGCATGAAGATGTTCGGTAAAAAATAAAATTTTCTATGTGATGAGGGTGGATCAAATATAAACAAAACTTTGTTTATAAGAGTTCATTGGTCTAAAACAAAAATACAAAGGAGTGATATTATTTTTTTTCAAATAATCTCCCCTCTTGGAAACACACTTTGACCACCTGATTGGAAGTTTTTTGATGCCTTCTTTCTAAAAAGAAGACGTGAGTGTTATTAGCCAACTGCGCATACGTAAACCTTCAACCCTGCATGGGCCACGGACCACTGAACTCTGACCCTAGGCAGGGTGTCTAGTGTAGTCCAGAAAATTTCATCCAATTTTTGACCCGTTATATTCGCTGTGTGTGACCTGGCGTTGTCGTTGAGCAAAATCAGGTCCTTCATCGATTGGCGTCTTCTTTTCGTCCGGAGAGCAGTCCTATTATCCGTAAGATGGCAATGTTTTGAATACTGCCATGACTGATTTCAAGTTCAGTAGCAATTTCAGCGATGGTGATGCAACGGTCTCCCTCCACAAGGTCGCGAACTGCGGAAATGTTGCTTTGGGTCATAGTCGTGTTGGGACGTCGGTTGTGTCTCTCGTTTTCAACCTCCTCTCGTCTCTTAGAGAAAGTTTTATGCTAAAAGCGCACGCGGGCCTTTGAGAGGGTGGATTCCACGAACTGTTTACACCATCTTCGGAGAATTTCAGCCTGACAGATCCCCACCTCCCTCAGAAATTTTATTATAATGCGTTGCGCAACGGACGAATGGACTACATTCTTAGTCATCTTCTTGCAGACTTCCGTGCTGACTCGACATAGTTTTCAGGCTAGCGTCACACTCTTAACAAGAAGTCTCCTTTATATTTGACCCGTCCTTGTATATGCTCTTTATTTTTAGAAAAAATTGGTCAAAGAATAAGGCTACCAATGGTTATAAGCTAGGAAAGTTATCATCATTATACAAAAGATATAATGTTCACCTACGAAAACATGCATCTAATGGGCGCGCTTGCCGTCTGCTCCATAAACTGATTTTACAGCCTAGGCTTGTTAAAACAAAAGTTTCAACTACACAGCTTCTTTTGTAGTTGTGTACTCAACGCGTTCAAATGACAAGGTTGATTGTGGGAGAAACCAAATGAAAAGGTGCTAACTCGCGTGGCAAATTCTCCAAGTTTCAAAATCCCATATAGATTGTTTCAAAAACATCAGCGCCCTCAACATTGTGGCACCTTTTCAATTGGTCTCATCGTGATGAAACCTTGTTATTTGGACACATTGAACTGTCTCCAGGTTTTCATCCAATATTAGAATCAGAAAAGAAACTAGGAATTTTTAAGCTTTGTCACTGTTATGGTATCCATAATCGCTTCTCATAAAACCTAAAACAACCAAATTTCCAAGGAAGATACTTTATTTTTTTCCAATTGAGGAAGGAATAGATGTAACGTCTATATTTATTCATTCCATATGCGTCGCTGCTAGTTTACTGCTACACATTCTATCCCTAGCTCCCGGAAGAGCTGCTGAACAGGGAATCCCGTTCTCATCGAGGATGGAGGATCGAGCGGGAAGGACGAAGAACTTGCCAGGAAGGACGACGTGCTTGATTCCTCCGTAGCGGAGTCGTATGGGAGCTTAACCCTCGCCTCGCACGGTTGGCATGTATACGTAGCTTACTGGTTGTATCGGCTCCGACGTTCCATGTTTCTCCTGCAGGCAGCATTCTATCCTCGCGGGGGCTTCGGCTCGGGGTAATTGGAGCGATCGGCACTTGTTTTCGCACGGCGAGATCACGACCATGCGACTATACGACCATTCGACCGCCTTCCTCACGAGACTGGACTGGTGCTCATTACGCGCCAGGTTAGCTCTCCTTCATGTCTTGCCCAGCACTAAGTGATATTATACAACGATGAACGGCCTTATCCTTTCCCTCTATACACTGAAAATTCATCACGGTTCAAAGGAGACCCTTGATTTATATTCATTCTTACAACCGTATATTACATCTGCTTGTTTTCTTCTATTCAGTTGAGCCGTGCATGAACTACGTTATGAATTTTGGGCTTTTTTCAATCCTCTCATCACTCCTCGTCAACAGCTTCGTTGACAACCTTCAACAAGAAATCTTCACTTTCAAATTAACCGCCTTAAGGGTCCATCTATCAAATACGCTGCTAATTTTTTGCTACATTTGACACCCCCCCAATCCTCCTTGGCAAATGCGTTTTGACCCCCCCCCCCCTCCTCTCCGATACATACAGCCCCTTCAGCGAAAACTTGCGTAGCTGTTGGCCAAACACTGATTTGACGTTTATTCTGCGTTTCTAGTGAGTTAAGTTGCCAATATGCCTGAAATGCTTTCGAAGCCGGGGAAATTAGGCGAGTTTTATGAAAATAGGAGAATTTGAGGAGCTAACAACTCGTGAAGTCAGGTGTACACCTTCGCTGAAGTCACTGGCGTGAAGTTACTCGAATTCAGATGAAGTCTCTGAAATCACGTGGAATCAGTGTACACTCCATCGGTCGAGTTGTGAATCCCTCGAAGGAATTATTAACATAACGGAAATTATTGTAGATAGTGTATTGAAGTCAATATGGAACGCTTCAAATTCCCAACATTTCAAGGAAAAATATATTATATTTTCGAAAAAATAATGGAATATCCAACCAAAAAAGATTTTCTACGAAAAAAAAGAATTTCAAAAAATAGGAATTCTCAACCAAAAGATTGGATCAACAATCAACTATTTGAACTTTCAAGCCAAAAAGGCAAACTTTTTAAAAGACCGTCACAGTTTAAAACAGAAAAGTTTAATTTCTAACAAAAAAGTTGATTTTAAGCCATAAAAACTGGATTTTCAACTGAGAAAGATGATTTTTACCATAAAAGATGAACTATCAATCACAAAAGATGAATTTCCAAACTGAAAGACGAATTTTCAACAAAATATAAAGGTTTTCGATGGAGTAGTTGAATTTTCAAATGGAAAAAATAGGCACTTTCTATGGTTACGGAATTTTCCGTAACATGAACCCTGAGAAAGTTCAAAAAGGAGTGAGAGTAACGGAAAATTCCGTAACCATATACTTTGCGAAAAAGATAAGTTTCCAAACAAACACGGAATAGTTACATATTCAGATTGAAAAATTACTTTTCAATTAAAAGAGAATGTCAACTAGTCGAATTGAACAAAGAATACGACTTTTCAACAATATACTTGAATCATGCATAGCTTTGAATAACCTTTTTCTGCCCAAAACCATAGTTTTTGGAACGACCCCCCCCCCCCAACCTTAAATTGATAAAGTAGCTTAGGCACAGCTCTTTTCTATTTTATTAAATCATTTTGACCTTTTGTGTGAAAAAGATGCTGCGTCTGAATTGTCCAATTGTAGATTTTTGCCGGAGGCAAATTCGCTTTATACTTATTCTTTCAAAAATACAATCTCATTGTAATAAATCAATATCTTGTTATATTAGTTCTACATTGAAATTTACTTCTGAAGGAGGAAGAAAGCAGATCTATATAGAAATAGTTATTTATCCAGATCGAGAATGATCGAGTTTGATTCGAGTTTGAAATTGACCAATCGGAGAACAATTTTGCATATCTGCTACATGTAGGCTTCGATAAACAAAGAATGCAAAACAAGGAGCCAGCGAATCCGTTACTTCTGATTCTATAACCCTTCTTCAGTTACTTATTACAGAACTTCATCATTGAGAAATGTAACTAGATTTATGATTGAAAGAGATCAGAATTTATACGGACTGGTTTTGTACTAAGTATCACGTTTTACGTTTCAAGTTTCTTCCTAATTCTTTCCAACTCAATAGAACTAGGCTCAACTACTGAATATTAAAACAAGTGGCCATTCACCTATAAGATCTTGAATAGGAAAAAGATCACAAATCTGGAAGAGATCACTCGTGTTGTTTCAGCTCTATCTATACTTCTTCTATCTTGATTGGTATCTACTAATCCAATCGTACAAATCGGCTACAAGTAGATAAAATCTGCACAAGACTTACCTCAATGTCTCCTAGACATGTTAGGTCGCTCGAACCCCATACTTCTTTGGGTCCTTGAAAGTCACATTATCCAATAAGTAATTAAATGAACAATGATGGGAAGTAACTAGTTTCTCTTAACTAGTTACTTTTTTATGAGGGACCGTGCATAAATTACTTAAAGTTCTTTTCGATCAATTTTAAACCACGTACCCCCCTTTGTTAGGGTCCACATGCCCCCCCTCTCTATATTACGTAATTTGTAACAACTGAACAGTCTTCGTTAATTTCTTCAGGGGCCATCCAAAATCCAGAAAAGGCGATTTGGATAGAGAGAAGGTTTGATAACACCTTACTGCTTCTTATAAATTAATAAAGTAGTTCAACTTTCACCAAGTAATATAATTTTCAGCATAAAAAGATTAATTCTCAACGAAAAATATAGTAGTTGATATTTTAACCAAGATAAGATGTTTCTTTTGAATCAAAAACAGTTGCATTTTTGATAAAGAAAATTAAATTTCGGTGAAAAAAGAGGATTTTTCAAATTAAAAAGACGAATTTTGAATTAGGACATTTTTTTAGAAAAGAGAAGAATATCATCCAAAGATTTAAATGTTCAAGCCAAACAGAGGAGCTTTTCAGTCAAGAAGATTATTTTCCTATAAAACTAACGAATTTTCAACAAAATATATTAATTTTCAAGCAAATGGTTGAATTTTCAACAAATGTCATAATTTTTCTACCTAAGAGTGGAATTTATAAACTAAAAAAATCAATTTTTAACCCGAAGTGAAATAGTTAAAATTTCATTGAAAAAATGAATTTTTGATTCAGAAGAGAAGTTTTCTACCAAACAGTTTGATTATTTCCAAAGAAGATAAATTTTCAACTAAACCTATGAATCATAAATGAAAAAAAATGAACTTTGAAGAAATTAGTTCAACTTTCAACTACTGAGTTGAATTTTCAAAATAAAAAGATGAATTTTCCAACTAAAAAGATGAATTTCCAACAAAAAATGTAATATTTGATATTTCAACAACAATGAATTATAATTTTAAATCGGAAAATGTTGAGTTTATTCAAAAAATAAGAATCTTCAACAAATACGCGAATACTCAACTATAACAGAATAATATTCAACCAAAGAATGCATTGTATTTTTGACCAAAGAATTGATCAATTTTTTTTGCAATCAAATAATCGAATTTTTAACTGAAAGTGTGTTTGCCGAAAATGAAATGGTTAAATTTGTAGTTGAAAAAATTAATTTTCAACCGAGAGAAAAGCGAATCATAAAAAAAATAATTAAATTTTCAATCAAGCAAATTAATTTTCAACTAAAATAATGAATCTTTACCTACAAAATTAATTTTCCAAGAAGAAGTTTAACTTTCGACTAAGAAGTTAAGATTTTACCAAATTGTTAAATAATCTAGCCCAAAACACGAATTTTCTACAAAATATTTTAATGTTGGATGTAAGGTTTTTGACCGGGTAATTATGTTTATAATTCTGATGTTAATTTTTTTGTCAACTGCTCTAGAATCAAAATTCTTTTAACAATGATTTTTCACATTGTGAAAAAAATACTCTCTTGCTCCGCTGGGATTCCAGCCCAGGTCTTTCAGATTGCCGGTCTGATGGTCAAACCCACTAATTACCCGGTCAAAAACCTTAACATCGGAAACAAAAATTTTAAACTTCAATGCTTAGAAATTAAATCTTACATGTACTTATAAGGAATGACATTGGAATTCAAATTGTAAGGGTTGTGGAAAATAATCTCGTCTCTCCGTTGCTTAGTGGGTCGGAATATCAGATCAGCAATCTGAAACACCTGGGCTTGAATCCCAGCGAGGCAGGAGAGCATTTTTTCCGCAATTCAATAAATCGATATTCAAAAACTATTCATTGTAGACCAATGGACAAAAAAAATTAACATCAACATTATTTCTACAAAATAGTTGTATTTTGGACTAAAGAGGATGACTACGGAGCCTGTGATAAATCAATAGGAATTTATATTATTTAGAGACTAAAGAATAAGACTTTAAATGAACATTGAAGTTCATTTTTCATTGGTTACCAATGGCTATTGTAAAAATAGATAATATTTAAAAACGGATCGATAATATCTCACCATAAACATTTTTTATTCGTTCAGTCACCTGAAAAAATGGATAAAAATGGTTTTATTTGAAAATTAAGTTTTAAATATTCATTAAATTGAAACTGATGACAACTGATTGAGGCCAAATTCGTGTTCAGCGTTAAAAAATACCTGACAAGTGATGTCGCATTCAAGCAGGACATAGGTAGTTTTGTTGACCAGATTATCATAACAGCGAAAATCACCCTTTTTATTAGTCTTTGGGGTTCACAATAAGGCACTGATGAATCTGATAGGATTCGAACCAAATACACCAAATGTCAGTTTTGAACGTGAAAATGAATAAGAAGCACTGGACAAGATTCAAGGCCGATTACGGAAGAGACACGCTCGATTTTCCGTAATCTGCGGCTTTAGATGACGATGTGGTACTATTGGGAAATGGGAAGCGGCTCATGACCTAGCCTCGACCAGAGGATCACGTCCCCAGCTTGCTCTTGGCTATCCTCACGACTCGCCCCATATAATTTGGAGCGCTCACGTGACCCTGAAACGACTAGGGTCAACGCCACATTTGTAATCTTCCTGATGCCGGCGCGACCTGTTCGCACGTTGTTTGGTGCCCGTTACCGGGCAGATAGATGACGAGGAGGAGGACGATGACGACAGGTTGGTCGATTCTACGTGGCATCCGTTGCTCGCTCCTATCTACCGATCTCCGATCGACCTCGATCTGCAAATGGCAGATCACTTCCATCGGTGAGATTCCTATCTCTGGGAGCAACTGGCGTGGTACTTACTTCACGTATCTTTCTGTACACGTTCTTTGACAATTTATTGACTATGAATGTGGAAACTGTAAGTAGTCTCTGAATCAAAGAAAAACATTCTGTCTTTTTTGTGCAAATCATTTAAGATGTTTTTAGAACTTTGAAGAGGCATCTTTCGAAGTTTGGTACAATTTCTAATCGTTCAGACTGTTCTTCTTATATTACGAGGCTTCTGAACAATATTTTCACTAACCATTTTAAGCTTATCCTATGGAGAACAAACTTTAATGTCTTCACTCTTAATGAGAATAATGACTGACTCTTGAATCTAATTATTCACTTACGCGTTTGCTTATACAACTTTTACAATCCTCCATAAAACTTTTACAACTTCTGGCCTAGGAGTACAATTCATTAGCACGTGTAGGAATAAATTATTAACGAAGAGGACTAAAAGGAGAAGTGGACGACATTAAGAGTCGAAAGATCGTCACTGATGGGTAATTCGGGTCGGTATCAAAGTTTCCTCATAGTGTAATGAGCTTCAGCTTCTCATTCTCATCATCTACGACAACCTCGGTGTCGTAACTTAGCTGACAGATGGCGATCCTTCGTAAGAGCCGCTAGAGATTAGATCGATTTTTCATAGCCCTGCGAGAAAATCGCTCTCATGCTTAACAAGCGCCAGATGCAAATCGGACGACTGCATTCACTCGTCTTGGTAGGTAATTTCTTTGCTCGCGCCTCACACCATCAAGGTAGAAGCGGTGGCGGAGCGGTGATGCTCGATGGACACGGCAGGTCCTTATGGAGACCATATGATGCGAATTCTGTGCAAGAGAGATGCCCATCAAACGCTGATACCTTCGTCGAGTCCTGCCAGGAGGAACATCAGGTCAGCCCTGAACACCCAATTTCCTTCCTTCTTTCTTCTTTCTTTCTTGCTAAATTTGCCCAATTAGCGAAATTAGATCTGTGCAGCCCGTCAATAATACTACCAAGATCGAGGAAGATCGGAAAGGAAATTATGGCTGCGCAAAGCGGATCAGTATCTTCTATTAAACTGTTTGATTGCTTGATCGTAATTCAGTTTTATTAAAATGATTCATATTTTGACATTACTACTGATGATTAAGCAAGGGCGGATCCAGAGGTATCCAATGGTATATCAGGTACATAAAGTAGTTAAGGCCTCCTAATTTCCTTGACAAATTTAAACACCCTAATCATCAGACCGAACTTTAAGTACCTGGATCACAACTATATTGATGGTAAGTAGTAGCTACACATTTCAGGATTGTGCGAAACTCGATGGCTTGAAAGGAATCACGAAGCTTAAGAATTTCAAAAATGGTGTTCATGTGCAATTTTTCATCCTAAAGGGGCCGTGTATAAATTACTTGAAGTTTTTAAAGAATTTTTGAACTACATACCCCTCCTTGTTAAGGTTCGTAAGTTTTGCCCCACCCCCTCCTCCTCAGCCCCTTTCTAAAACAAATTTTCTGAGTTTATTTCGGGGATTTCTTTAGTGGTCATCCAAAAATAAGGTGAAACAATTTAGGTAGAGGGGGGCACGTCTTACTGTTTCGTTACATTAACAAAGTAGTTAAACTATCGAACAAGTAGTTGTGAATTTCCCCCAAGAAAATGAATTTATAAAAAAAAATATATATAATAGTTGATATTTAGGCAACGAAAGATTTTCTTTCTAATTTAGAAAGTGTTTAATTGCACAAAAAAGACAAATTTTTCAGAAAATACTTGAATCGTTAACATAGAAATATTTATCAGGCAATAATGGAAAAGAATTCATCAAAAATACATCACTTTCAACTGGAAAAGATGAACTTACGACAAAACAGTTAAATTTCCAACCCAATAGTTGAATTTTCAACCAAAAAGGTGAATTTTCAACCAAAAAAGTTGAATTTACAATCAAGAAGATTAATTTTTTACCCAACGAAGGCAGGACAAATTTTCAAAGTATATGCATTTTTAACCGCCTGTTTGAATTACAAAATTAATTTTTCACTAGAAAAGAAGAATTATCAACAAAAAAGTTGAACTTTTAGACTAAAAAGATCAACAGTTAAATTTTCGTTTCCAACATTTTTAATTCCAACAAGTGAATTTTCTTCTGAATAGTTCAGTTTTCTACTAAATAGTTAAATTTCCTACGAATTTGAAAAATTTTTAAGCTGAGGAGAACAATTTTTCACCGACCAGTTAAATGTTAACCCAAAGATATGAATTTTCAACATAAAAGTTTAATTTCAACCAAGCAATTGAATTTCAAACTAAAATTATGAATCTTCAAAAAAATATATATATTTTTAATGAAACGCTTCAAGTTTCTACCAAGGAGTTGAATTATCAACCAAAAGCGAATAAATTCTCAACAAAACATGTATCCCATGTGAGACAGAATAGAAAAATCGTTCCCCTCCCACCCCAGGAAAAAGACCTTACGCAATTTATGCACGGCCTAAAATATGAATGTGCCTTCAGGCTTTTTATGAATATGAACAGAATAATCGAAGAATGTTAATGAAGTGGACCTAATCTTCTTCTTATATTGAATTTGAGATGTTCTTTCAAATTATTTGGACGCCCCCCCCCCCCCTAGACCATTTTACATGCATGCGCTGAAGAAACTTCACAATCGCCCCCTCCGAAAAACTTTCTGGACCCGCCCTTGTGGGTCAGTTATTTTTCAAAAGAAACTAATTCACTTTTTTTCTCAAATAATTTTTCAGTCCCATTTCCAAGATAAAGTCACTATAGTCACTTTCTTAAATAAGAAGATCACTGGAGGCACTTCTTCAAATAAAATAAGAAGGGGAACCCACAAATTTCTAAATTATGTTGAATTCTTCTTCAATTATTCTATTCACTACGATTTATCTGGTAACTACCACGTGATTGAAAAAGTGTGAGTTACAAGGCCTGGTGTTACTGCCAAGACTGATGAACATTTATAGAAATTTATAATTATTGAGATTCATTTCCTGTTTCATCATAACTGAAAGAAAATTCACATCTGAAACCATTCTTGAGGAAAATACCAAACTGAAAAAATGATGGCTATTGTATGACTCAGCTTCAAATTGATTCAATAATGGGCATTGTTTAGGACTGCAACCCCTTCAAATTTCATGATCCCAGCTCAATTTATTTTCCATTTATCATAAGGATTACTGGCAAAAAACACATACAAATCCGGAAATTGTTTAAAAACCTCATTTATTGACTTCTAAGGTTGAATTATGTCAAGATATCTCAAAAAATCACGTTTGAAAAATTTCTACGCTAAAAAGTCCTCTCTATGCGGGAGGAAAATCTGCAAATTTTTAAGTATGTAGTAATCTTACATTCCGACTGCTCCATGAAATATGGAATCAAGTTCAGGTCGGTTTGTACGAAGAAACGAGTTACGGTTAATCTGTATTGAAAATCAGGCTTAAGTTGTTTTGTATATGGAATCAAGTCTATTTTTAACATACCAATATTTTGAAGAAAAAAAAAACAAGCAGAACGTTCTACATCACATAGTGAAATATTAATATACTCTATACAATAGTATAAATGTTGAAGAAAAAACCATAAAATTTTATCACCTGCTAAAGAGCAGCCCGGTTTTGAGTATTTTTTCATCAAACGTCAAAATATCAAAATCGATGAAAATTGACTTGATTCCATATGCGGAGCAACTAGAACCTGATGTTTTCCATGGAATAACCCTAACTTGTTTCTCTCGCAGAAAAAACTAAGAATAAAATTTGTTGCAGAAAATTTTTCAGAGCGATGAAGTTTTGTTCAGCCAACTTCGAGTCTTTCAGAACAAATGTGTTTGTCATGGAAAAACAAAAGGAAGCTTACCCGATATTTGTGTAAAGTTTATCCAGTGAAACTAATTTTTGTTGCAAAGTATCTTTCGTCGGAAATCGATGCAAAGTTTATCTTCTGCTTCTTCTGCGTTATACGGACTTACCTGAACTTGATTCCATATTCCATGGATAAGACGATTTGTACTCAATACCTTAAACTCAACTGACAGTTTTATTTGGAGAATAATATTGCAAATTTTATAACTCTTTTGAGCCCATGAAGTATCAGCACGGATGTTGGAGAGAAACTCGTTTTATGGATTCCCGTGCGATAAAATGTTATCCAGTACGATTCATGGAGTCAAAATAAATTACAATTTTACGAAAAATTATAATATGTTAATAGATCTAAATAAAAATATATTTCTCCACAAAGTCACTTTCAACATTCTCCGGATCAACACTCCCAAGTTATACTAAAGCGTCTTCTTTGGTTTCAATACTCCCACTGAAACAAATTAATTTTCAAAAAATAAAAATCTATATTGTTTGTTTAAATTTGTCATAGTTCATGTGATTATATTTCTAGTAGAGATAACTGCAATTGAAGGTTGTTCACTATTTAAAATTAGTAAAGTTGATCTTGTAAAAGTAAGTTTTTCTGCTGTTGCAACAAATATCGACTTATAGTAAACTATCAGCCCAGTTTGAAGAATCTAGTAAAAGTGACATAATTCTCACAGTTAAAATGACTATTCCTTTACACGTAAAACATATTTCTATATTTGTAGAAGTTACTACTAGTTTATGTCAAAAAGCATGTGAAAATAAATCCCAATGCTAAAATTATCGATTTGTGTATATTAAAAAGGTATATTGTATAGCAATCAACCAACGACTTGGAAGGTTATGAGAATAAATTAGACATACGTTTGAAGTTGTTCAAAAACCTCACTTTTGTTGAGAAAATCGTTTTTATTTTAAGCTATGATGTGTAACCAGAATAATTAGATTAAGATTAAGAATTAGATTAAGAGGGTTCGGTTTGAAAGCAGCTCTAAGCTGTACCTCGCCCTTTGGGTTCTTATGTTAATTCTGACTGGCATGTACATATCCTTTTTGTTACGAACTCAATAAAGATTTAATATTATTATTATTATTATTATTATTATTATTATTATTATTATTATTATTATTATTATGATTATAACTGGAAACAAGTTATTGAGCAAAATTTTGAAGCGAAACGAGTGAAGAATATTATTTTATGCACTAACGAATCACAACACAAAAGCTCTTTCACAGTGGCGCGTGGCGTAGTCAGGATTTGATGAAGGGGTGGGTTAAAAAGGCTGAACAGAAAGTACGTTAGTACTGACAGGGGAAAAATCGGATATTGTAGGACTCAAAATTGATAAAAGTCGTATTTATCATCCTTATGCGGAATTTTTATGGTTCACATTTTGTCTTTCAGAAATAAATATTTTTATGAAGATTGGGGAAAATTTCTATTGGGGCGAGGGTCTCCTTACCTTTGACAGTGGACGAGGAATAAGTTCAAGAAGGTGCATGAGATGTACGGAGAACTGGGACAGTTTACAAAAATTAAGTAAACATGCCACAGCTCACTCATTGAAGAGTATTTTAACACTTAACTTTTTATCTATCTATGTTATATTGCGATGTTATGTCTCAGAATGAATAATGAATTATAAAGTGTGAAAGGTAGAACACTTGACCTGTTTTAAATGATACACGTATTTTGTTATTTACTCTATGTAAAAATAAATTCAAAAATTACGTTAATTAGGATAAATGGTTTAAATAGCCATTCACCATACTGATGTCGATTCTTCAAAATATTCCTAATCAAATAACTACTTTTTCTATTAGAGTAGAGTTATAATTATATCCAAAGTTAAGATGAACGTAACAACCATGCTAAAATTACCAGTCTTACTAGCAAATTTGATCACAATTTCAGTAGTTAGTTTGACAAGTTCAGCCTATTGTAATCCTTCTAACAAACAAGGGACTCTAAAGTAAATCCTAGTGAGCCAGTACCTTTTTTTCTCAGTGAGCTAAAAACACAAAACAAAAATCTGTGAATAATCAAGAAGAGTTCTGAGGTGGCGACTCTGAGATAATTAGGGAAAGATATTCGAGATACAGGTAAGATACAAAGCGAGATGCAGAGGAGGCCGTACCTTTTTGATTTCAGTGGGCATTTAAAAATACCCAGTTGCGTGGAATCTGTAAATCGTGGACATAATCTGGCGAGGCTTCCGTCCTGGGAATGGGAATCCGGGGACTCCGACTTGTTTAGCCGTGAGTCTTTGTCATCGCGCCCAGCGGGTGTGCGGAGAGACGAAAGGGATTCACTCGATATCTAGAAGCCGTTGCCCGGAATTCCCTGGAACCAAGAAGTCGCATGTCGCTTCTCGATCCTCTCGATATGCTCGCTTTGTAGGTACCAAGGTACCAAGCTACATACGTGAACGGTCTCTACGTAGATGGTCAACCTGCGGGTCCATAAGGTACATCTGCAGTCTCGCTCGACTAGCCAGGAATCCTTGATCTCTTCTTTCGCGTGAGAGGCAATGGAGGAGCAATGGAGAATTCCATAGGCCGGATTTTCCGGGGTATGGAATTCCGTAGAAAGAAATTTTGATGAATAAGCTCGCTTTGGTACCAAGGTGCCAAGCTACCTGAACAATCTTTAAGTAGATGGTCAATCTGCGGGTCCCTAAGGTACATCCACAGTCTTTCTTGACTAGCCGGGAATCCTTTCTCTCTCTCTCTCTCTCCCTCTCCACCCCTCTCTCTCACTCTCTCTCTCTGTCTCGCACGCGCGTGCTAGGAACATCCCTACTGATAATTCCAACGTCTTAAGCTACGTGGTAACCTACGTAAGAAATTGGGATAGAGAATGACGTAGTATAAGACGTGGTTTCAGACGTAGCTTATGACATCGCAGCTTCTAGCCAGAATTTGTTGTAAATAGTTGGTTTTTCACTGAAAAAAAGCCTTGAATTTTATTTAAAAAGCTCCTAGGAACCAGTGAACATAATCATCAAATCCATAAGCATAATCACTGATGAAAATAATTTTGTCGATAATTTTTTATTACTTTATTGTAATTTATACAGGTATAAATATTGGAATTTCTCAAATTTCTGTTTATCAAAAGTATGAAATATTCAGAATAGAAAATTGTAGGCATCTGGAGATCATATAACACGCTTCTTGCGTCGCACACGAGGTTAAACTATTGAAACTATTCCAGCGGAAAGTCACGAGTTCCATCAAAATGCGTACAGTTTTCTATTTTAAACAATTTTAACATTCCATCAACTGAACTTTTAGAAAATCGTGTATGTGAAGTTGAATTATATCTTAATAAAGCGATGAGCTAATTATACGGAAAACTAAATGATTATGCATGTTTATGAACTAGATTTGTATATTTACAGGTTTTTAAGAACTTCATTTTTGAAATTTTTGGACCTTTTTTCAGTAATAAGCAAATGATTCACATAACGTGGGAAATTATTTCATCGGATCCTACGTCGATTCCGCTGTAGTGTCCTACATAATTTGCGGCATGGTTTCCTACATAGTTTACGATGTCAGAATTCCCAATAGGAAGGTGCGGTGGTTATTAAACGGGCGGTATGGAAAATTTTATATTTCTGGATTTTCCGGGGTATAAAGTTCCACAGGAGGTCGATATGGACACTACACTGCCAGGTAGGGAGCTTAACAGGTTTTTTGACGATTTGGGACGCGAGGAAAAGAGGTTAACACAAAATGTGACATCACACATGAAAAATATAAATGTTAACAACAATTTTTTTAATTTTTTCAAAAATTTAACGTAGTGATTTAATTTTACGAGTGAAACATCTCAATACATATTTCACACTCTTTCCCTTATTACCCTCTTCAAAACTATTTAAAGAATTTATCTTGTTTTCCTGTCTTCAAGAAGCTTTTCTTAGGTACAAATTCTACAATTTGGTTGATGATTGTACTATTCTCTTGAAAATTTGCTTTGTTTTGTTGAAAATTAATTTTCCCAACCGAAAATTAAACTAATCGATTTCTGGCTGGCAATTAGTCGTTTTTGATTGCAAATTCAACTATTTTGTTGAAAACTTATATACAGTAAACTTCAGTTTATTTTAAAGATCGCTTATTTTAAAGTTCACTTATTTTAACCCCCTTACACGCACTTATTTTAAGTTGCGCAGTTTCCTCACCTCCCACCACGGTCCTTGTACACTCTCCTCCGCGTCTGTAGCTAACCAATGAAAAAAAGTTGCCGGAAGAGCGGGAAGCCTTGAATTGAGTATTTTTTCACGACGTCATGGGAATACGTTTCACGACGTTTTCGAAAAAACATGCTAAACGTAAAAGTAAATCAGATCAATTTGATCCGATCCGGGTACTCACACCTCAAATTTCGGATAGTTGATTGTATTTCGCGAAACACTTGAAAAATATTACTATCGATACCTTTATAACGTACCTTCGTGTTTAGAATAAAACCTCATATGCAGTCCAAAAACACGTGTATTAGGCTAACCTTCCTGACGACTGTCCTTTCCACGTCTAGCCTAGCATTGCCGCGAAGCCATGCTGAAAAACTCACTATTCCGCGAAATATTTGATTCGTTTTTTGATCTATTATATTGAGTTTTAGTTGGCAAATTGTCGTATGTCAACAAAAACTCTTGAAAGGCACTTGAAAAACACTCACATGCTAACCGACCACGACTTTTTCAACTGTGTAAATCAGGACCGTCTAAACCGTTTTCAATTGGAATACATAATATCGCGCAATAATATACTGAAGTGGGTATTCGCGTACGCGGTCCTTCAAAGGCGAGAGTTACAACCATCGCTCGCCCCTTGAGCTGAGAAACTGCATGGGCCAGCAGTTCTAGGGATTTTTTGATGTATTCGTCTGAATTAATATTGATAGTACTTATTGATTTTAAATCGACCGCGGTTTTCGGCACATGCGCAGTTGAAAAAGTTTCTTGGCGCAAGCGCAGCGATACAGGCCGGGGCAGCCAATGAACGTCGTTGATAGAAATAAACTGCTGAATCGCGGTAGAGGTGGGGACCCCTCCAACCTTAAAATAATTGGTCGGGTACGTTTCAAGGACCTTAAAATAAAAGGAAGTTTACTGTAGTTTGTTGTATACGAGTCTGTTCCGGTAGAATATTAATCTTCTGGATTTTAAATTGAACTCCTTGCTGGAAAGTTAATCTAATATATCAAAAATTGATTGTTTGGCTGAAGCTTCATTATTTTAGTTCAAAATTCCACTATTTTCTTGAAATGTCGAGTATTTTGTTTGAAACTCACGTATTTGGTTAAAAATCCATCTTTTTTGGTCCAAAATTCAACTGTTTCAACCGTCTTCTAAGGAATTCATCCTTCTGGCTTAAAAATTAAAATACATGGGTAAAAATGCAACTGTTAGAGGTAGAAGTTTAATATTCCTGAATTATCATGTCAATGAGAAGGTATTGGTTTTATGTAAAATTGGACTTTGTCGGTTTATATTGAATCCTCACGTTTGGAGACCCCTGAATCAGAAAAAAAAAACCATTTCTACGAAGGCGTCTGTCTATAATTTGTAGTCTGTACACTGTAGGTACTATAACTAACAAAAGACTGATCAAATTGGATTGAGCTTTGGCACATTTTTTTAAGGCCTAAAAAAAGGACACGTTTATTACCCATTTATTTTTGACCAGGAGATAGCTTCGTTGCTTGGTCGCTGTTCCCACCTGTTTTAATTCTTCTTGCCTTGATAAGGGTGTTGTGTGAGCACCGAAACGTTGGTAAATGATTTGCATGCTTTTTTATTGTGATTTGATAATAATTAGAATAAAAAAGACGAAAGAAATAAAAAAGAGAAGGAAGAGGATTTGGTTGGTTGCCTTCTCATTTTTCTTTCCTCTTTTTTATTTTCGTCCAAAGAAAGACATTTTTTTATTTTGTTTTTTAGGAATTGCAATAGGAGCATTTTGTGGTGGTTGTCCAAATTTTATCGTTAAATTCTTGTTTTAAATCATATTTTGATCAGACATATTGTTTCTGTTTGAAAATTTTACGATTTGGTGGAAAACTTATTTCTTTCATTAAAAATTCAACTCTTTTATTGAATATGAGTCTTTTCGGTTAATGAAGTGGTTCTTTTGGATTAGAAATTCCGCTGATTACTAGAAACCTCGACTTCATGGCTTGAAAATTCGACTTTTTAATTCTAGAGGCGACTCTTTGTGGTTGAGTTCAATCTTTTCTGTTTGAAAACTCGAGGATTTGGTTCAAAATTCAACTTTTTCAGGTGGAAATTTCATCTTTGTCGATTGAAAAATCAATGATTTTTCTGTAGTTATCTACTTCATTAAAAATTCAACTATTTGATTGCAGATTCGCCTTTTTTAATAGAAAATCCGTCCCTCTGGATTGTAAATCCAACTTTTTTGGAAGAAAAGTTTTTGGTTGAAAATTCATCTCTCTTGGTAGAAATTCAAAAAGTCTCGTAAAAAAATCGTCTGTTTAGCTTGAAAATTCACCTATTTGTTTGAAAATTCAATTACTTCGCTAAAAATTCATCATTCAGGCGTGAAAGTTCAACCACCTGGTTGAAAACTCATCTCTGTAGGTTAAAGATTCAACTGTTTTGTTGAAAACTCGTCCCTTTATTACCAAGTATTAAATACTTCGTGGAGAATAATTCATCTTTTGCCAATCAAAACTAAACAATTTTGTTGAAAATTCAAGAATTCGGTTGAAAATTTGACTATTTTGTTAGAAGACCATATTTTGGTTGAAAATGTAAATGTGTTGTTAAATATTCGTCTGTTTGGATAGAACATTCAACTTTCTTCTAGAAAATTTGACTACTTGACCTCATTCTTTGCTTAAAAATTCAACTATTTGGTTCAAAATTCAGCTGTTTGTCATTGAAGTTTAATCCCTCTTGTTTAAAAATTCGACTGTTTGTTTGACAACTCAACTATCTGGTGGAAAATTCATCTTTGTGGGTTGAAAATTTAACGATTTTGTAATAGTTATATTTTTCCCGAAAATTGAACTGTTTTTTTTCTCCAAATAGTTTTTTGGTGAAAAATTCAACTGTTTGGTTGGAAATTGGACTATTTTTGATAAAATTGGTCTTTTTCCTTAAGAGTTCAACTATTTGGTTGGAAACTCATCTTTGTAGGTTGACAATTCAAATCTTGGATAATCTTGGTATTCATTTGATTGAAAATTAAGCTATTTTGTTCCTTTTTCCCAACTTCCGTCCCTTTTTTACAAACTATCACATATTTCGTAGAGAATTCATCTTTTGTTAATCAAAATTGAACTATTTTCTTGTAAATTCAATTATTCAGTTGAAAATTCGACTATTTTGTTGAAAGACAATATTTTGGTTGAGAATTACACTCTTTTGTTGTAAATTCAACTATTTCGTGAAAGATTCAACTATTTGATTAAAAATTCATCTCTAGCTTGAAATTTTAATTATTTGGAGGGGTATGCAACTGTTTTGTCTAAAGTTCATTTACTTGTTTGTTGAAATTCCATCTATTCAGTTAATAAATCAGCTTTTGGGTTTGGAAGTCAACTGTTTCTCGAAAATTTTACTTTCCAGGTCTGAAATTCAACTCTTGCGTTCAAAATTCATAACTTTCAGAAGAAAATTCAAGTCTTTTGTTTGAAAATTCAACTTCTTTGTTGAAAATGCAATACATTTCGACTGAAAATCTTGAAGGTTTGAT
>CAKNXH010063893.1:68536-119601 GCA_932178445.1 Andricus quercusramuli
ACGCACATTAATTTATTCACCCATTATTTCCCTCTTTTCCCAAAAAACACCCTATTTCCCCTGTTTGCAGAGTATTTTGGACTGTGAAGTCTGTTAAGATATTATATTTGTATGGTTCGTGTTTTATGTCAAGCGTTTATACAATGTAATCAAAGAAAATAATTTGCCTTGAAAGGGATGCGGGGCATTCGCATTTGTAACGTCACTCTGGGGGGTTCTTTGTGCGATCATCTGTGACGAAGCCGGGGAGGGGTGAAGAAATTTCTCAAAAAAGCTTGACGAATTTTCCGAAAGGCCCGAAAGTTGAAATTGGGATAAGTACCCCTTTGTTTCGTCATCGATTCATTAAAAAGGAAAACGATCACCAATTGGGAAATTTTCCGTATGCTGGGACATCACGATCTGCCGCCTATGGTGAGGAGAAGATACGCGTGTATAGGTTTACCTTCGTTCCCTTGAATTCTTTGTGAACGCTCTATATATATCAGCGAGACGGGGGACATATTTCGACCGGGCGTCCTATTTATTTATTTTACCACAGGTCGCGAGAGGAGCGAGTGAAAAGAGAAAAGATGTGGAGGATACGTTAAGGTGAGTGAGAGAGGAAGAGAAAGAGTGAGACTTAGTTCAGAGATTAAATTCTCCCCCTTTTCGAGACTAAGTTATGCATTTCGGTCAGTCCTCCCCTTTTTACGGACTTATCTTCGGGGCATCTTCCCTCCGGGGAGCAAAAGACCCAGTCTAGAGTCTTATAGAGGACAACGGAATGTCGGGCATGGTATCTTTGTGCTGACTCTGTAAATCTCCGATTAAAATCCTCTCTCACTGGTATCAAATGAGACGTCACCCTCGTGCGCCTTCTAAATACCCAAGTCTTTATAATTTTGGGTAGAGTCGTATAGTAGTGTTTGTATGGTACGGATGCCATATGTGGGGCAAGGTGGGGTGAGGTAGATGTTCATTTTCATGAAATAAATTATAGTGTATTTAGCTTATGTGGTTCGATTAATCAAGAGAGTGTGATCTTGCTGTTGTTTCAATTAGGGACCGTTAAAATTCACTAATTTTACAATACAAAAGATTTTAATTATATATAATAAAAATATGCCCGCTACATTCTCATGCATATTCTCATCGCGCGCGGCTCGCTTCGCTCCCAAGTTTGAGCCCGCCCAGTGCACGCGTCTGGCGGTTATCGCGCTTCGCGCTCGATAATATATTTATCTCGCGCCACGCGCTCGGTCATTGTATTTTTCCCACATTTGGGCACAGAACTTTCAAAAATAGAGGTGAAACATCGACAACTGTGATTTGGTGATTGTGAATTCTCCTTTGTTAAAGCTCCTTCGGCTTTAACCAAAAAGATTCTCATCATCTTGTGCTTCGCACATGATTTTCTTCAAAATGCAAAGTTTTCTACATTTTAAATAATATAATGTTAATGTTTTTTGTCTACCAGGTCTAGAATCAATATTTTTTGAATATTGATTGTTAATTTTATAATTTGTGAAAAAAATCTCTGTAGCTTCGCTGGATTGGAACACCAGGTCTTTTAGATTTCCGGTCTGTTGCTTCAACTAACTAAGCTACGGAGAGACAAGAAGATTTCCTTCAAAAATACGACAAGTTGAATGTCGACGTCATTCAGTGTGCTTGCAAGATTAATTTTTTTTTTATTTTCAATAATTTTAACATGAGAGTGATTTTATAAATTGATGTCATGGTTTTCGACTAGCGAAATATAAAAAATAATATTATGTTAATGTCTTTTGTCTACTAGGCCTGAAATCAATATTTTTTAATATTGATTGTTGATTTTATAAGTTGTGAGAAAAATCTTTCTAGCTCTGCTGGGATTCGAACACCAGGTCTTTCAAATTTCCGGTTTGATGCTTCAACCTTTTTTACATTTCCTACCTAATGTTCGACACTTTTATATCAAATGTATATGGCATTCATTTACGTGACTCGGCCTGCGACTGCCTATTCAGATATTGCAACATGAAGAAAAAATATTATTTAGCCTGATCACATTATTATTTGTTTCTTATTTTGCATTGAATTTCATTTTCAACTGCCCTAAAAAATGTATTATTACAATAAACTTACATTATTACAATTCATAATATGCCTTGGTATTAAAACGTACGTATTCTCATTGTCTTGTTTTTATAATTGAAAAAAGTACCCATCCTACAAGAAAAAAAAAACAATTTTTACTGAAAATTTTAGTGTATTTTGTGTCGTTTTCTCATAAATTTGAAGATATCATTCAGGCGAAAAATTTTCTCAAATAAAATGTTATTGCAGCCTGTGTCCTTTTTCCAAATAGGTAATGTTTTATTTTAAATATATGTTTTTTACAATAGTTTATAAGAAATTTGTCGATTTCTTCGGCCAAACAAGTTTTAGTCTGTTCATTTTTTTTGTCTCTTGTATGGGTTTTCCAAAAGTTTAATTTTTCTATTTTCAATCTTGTTTTTATACGATTAAAATAAAATGTACTTGTTCTATCTAAAAACTCTCTATATCAAATTTGTAGATCATCTATGGTTGAACAACTATTGTCTTCTAATTTTTTTCGCACCTTGTGTCGTTTTCCAAAAAAATTAATCTTTCTATCATTAATGTTATTTTTTATGATTGGAACAAAAACGGAGCTTCCTATCAAAAAATTTTCGAATATAAATTTATAGCTCTCTTTCGGATGAGAATTTATTGTAATCTCATTTTTTTCATAGTTTAGTCGTTTGTCCAGAAATTAAATTTTGTATTTTTTAATGTTGTTTTTTTACGAATAAAACAAAAACCACGCGTCCTATCAAAAAATGGATTATTAACAAATTTGTAGCTTTGTTTGGGTGAAAAACTTTTGTATCATCATTTTTTTCGTAGCTTGTGTCGTTTTTCCAATAATTAAATTTTTTATCTTCAATGTTTTTTTTTACGAATTGAAACAAAAAAACACGTCCTAGAAAAAATTATCATTGATAAATTTATAGATTTTTTGAAGAGTTTTCGGGACAATTTTGTAGGCTATAACTCTGGTCATTTGTTTTCATCAAAAAAAGTTATTGAGATAAATTGTTCTTCTTATTAAATACTAGGAATAGCCGTACATAGAATTTCCAAATTCTGAAAAAAGTAGTGTCAACAATTTTGAAAATGTTCTAACTTTTCAAATTTGTATCCAAAATGGCTGGCTAACGAACTTGACCTTCAGTTTAGGTCAGTAAGAGAGTAAAGACAGACATACATATATACGGACAAACATGCATACATAAATGCATACATACACGCATACATATATGCGAACATACATACATACATGCATACACATACATACAGATTCCAGATGATTCATAATCATAATAATCATAATTTGTTATCAATTATATTATTTGATATATAAGTAACAGCATAATAATCCTATCCTCTTGTCAATATTTTCCGCTTCTGATGTACACTTCCTTATCCATTCCAAAAAACTGTGCAAATTTTTTGTTTACTTCAAATTTTTCAAAATGATACATCCCGTCATGTGACCTGCCGCAAGTTCACCAATTTTTTGTGAACTTCAAGTTTTTTCCAATAGGAGATGCCGTGAATAAGATAATTGCAGCCAATGTGACTTGACGTTAAAGTGAATCAAAAATACAACAAATTCAAAGAATGCTAAGTTATTACCCCGATGAAAATTTTATTTAATATTAACAATAGCGTGCCTTTTTAGTGGTGAAGCTTTTTTTAATGGCTAAAGTAAATCTGATATGACACTACTCCCGATTAGACTGTCGCAATTCTATTTCGATGCTGCCATGATGCTTCCGTGCTACTACGATAATTCCTTCACACATTTGTTCTTAAAATCTCTATTCCAGCTATACTTATAATGTTTATCGACTGTATGATATCCCTGTCTACGGAAAATGGCCAAGCAAGTGAAAAGATGTTCACTGTCGCTGATCCAGGGATCTTTCTCAATTCCTTTGATCGTTTTCAGCAATACTTTGAGCTGTTGAAGGCATGATTTTGGTTCCACAGCTCAACTTTACTTGTCAATCAACAACCTAAAGCATTTTCTTATGACAGATGTTCCTCAGAGTTTTGTTTTATGATGTAAGCTGCGATGCAAAAGCTCTTGAGGGAACAAAATGCAGACTGCAGGAATATACTTAGGAGTTGTAGGTTAGCAAGGAAGCCTTGGGCCGCAATCTGGAGGGCAGCAGATAACTAAAACGCTTTTGACACCTCGGCGGGTCGAAACATAAAGCGCTGAGATACGAGAGGCTCCGAGCCCGATTGGAACGCGCTACCCGCCGGTCCCTTTTAGCGTCCTTCACAACAGGCCGCGTCGATTAAATCCGCGCTCGTAATATAATAGGTACCTGCAATGCTCCTCACACAACAACGCGCATTGTCCGTAAGTGGTCGAGCTTGGTGGTGTATCTCAAGAAATGGGCGTTGAGAATACAGTCTTCCTCAAATCTATAATTATTCATGAATCATGAATCGTGATGATCAAATTATAGCATATGACAATCACCTATGATTACGGTAATTTCTTGTGTGCTGAGGCTGATAAGAACCTGGAGGGATGGCGATATTGTCGATGTTTCATCAATCTTCGCAAAATCAAAGTCATTATTGATATTGCGCATTGTCTTCCAAAAGATACCTTAATTTTTGCATGCTAGTATACAATATTGCAATAGTTTCAGATTACTGGTAATTTCAGGTATTGAATAACACATCCTCTTCAGCTGATTACTATCTTCTACATATATCAACGAGCGAACAAATTGTACACGTAAATGAATTAGTGGCGTCAGTTGACTTTAAATTCGAAGGTGAAAAAATCGTTTAAACAGCCAAGTACTAATGACCTTAGCACCCGACCTAATCATCATTGAATGTTCATTCCCTGCTGCTTTGTAACCTAGTTCGTGCCTTTAGATTGTGTTTCGTTCAGGATTTACAATCACCAGTCACTTACATATTGTAGTTGAACGTAAAACATGTGAATTTCGATTTTTGCCTTGTTTCTCAGCAATTCTTGGACGGGGCAACCGTTAAAAGCAGCTTCTCTATATGAACTACAAGTATCGCATCTCCCTTGAAAAATAATACACGACAACCACAATTAATCATTCTTCTCGGTTGCTTGTTACCTGTCCAAAAGCTTTTTCTGCAATATTCAAGTGTTGAAAATCTGTTAGAGCTGAATACAAAATTACAAGTTCTCGAATTGTTAATACATGTTCACCATATTTATTAACATTTCATAAGGTCATGATATTGGAAAATTGTAAAAGAAGAGGTGCTTATGATTTTCAAAATGTGACCTATCTGAAGTTGCGAAAGATCGACGAAAAATGGTACATAAATCAGGTGAGACTGGCAAATGTGCGAGTGTCGAGGGAGGATATGGGTTTATAAATTTACGGGATTCCCGGGTGGAGGCGCGCTCGTAAGTCGTGCAGTACCGATACGAATCTGCCGCGATGTAATATTTAGTCGATCGGCGCTCCCCATATGCCGCTGGACGCGAGAATGTACGATCGCGTTATCGACCCTTCAGTGGCTGTTCTAAATCACGCTGCTGCTGTTCTCATCTACAAAATTGCCGTAAAGCTAAACATTTTCTGCACCTGTGAAACGTACTTATCCATGATTACTTCTGCTCGAGAGGAGAGAACGCTGGTAATCCGCTTAACCGCTTGGTTATCCAGAAGGGTAATCCGTCGTAAGCCCAGTAGTCATAGGTTGTCCACCTGTAATCGAGATTATTCGCGTATTATTCTGGATGAGCCAATTATAATCTTGGGCAGTCCACTTGTGATCCCATTCAATCCATTTGCAGTTTCAGTTAATCCACTTGTAGTCCCTTAGTTAATCCAATCGCGGTCGGGAATAACACAGATTTTTCCAGTTGTATCTCCATTCATCTACTTGTAATCCAGAGTTATCCAAATTTCATCCTGGTTACTCTACTTGCTATCCTACTTACGCTATTCCACGTACGCTATTCACGGATAGAAATAGACCACAAAGAGGGTGACCTTTCAAAAATTAGCCTTAACGTTGGAAGTTCATAGCGTTTTTCAAAATAGACATTAAATATTCTTGTCTTGAAGTACCGTTTGGAGCTGATAAAACTCTGCGTTATATAACGTTCAGTTAAATGAAATTAGACTTGTGGGTATTAGATAATCACGTGAGAAAGCCAAAAATAAGTTTCAACTGCCAAGGAACTTTGTACTACAACATCAACGCTTGGCAGGAGACTAGTTGGGGTACAACATTCCTCGAAAGTCGCAATTTCATTCTTGTCATCCTTACGTAATAATATAATATCCACAATACCAAATTATAATAACTAAGATTCATTTAACGCAGAATTTAATTAGCTTTCTAATGGTTCTTTGGAAATATTTTCATCTATTTGCTGAACAGTGCTATCACCTCTCCAAGTAAAGGATAATTTTTAATAAGTTACCTGGTTGGCGGTACGATTCTATTCGTCGATAGTGTTATCCCCTTGTAACCTCTGGTAAGCTAATTATAATCTAGGTAATCCACTCTTAATCTCAGAAAATCTAAGTAATCTGGCTAATTCTGAGTGATACAACTAATTCAGTGATTCATTCAGCATTACCTTATAATTCTAGATAATCCACATATAATGCTAAGTAAACCACTTTTAATCCTAGGTGATACACTTGTTATCTCCGTAAAACCACCTCTTATTTCATTCAATCTACTTTCAACTCCAGTTAATCTACTTTTAATCTCATTTAATCCGCTTGAAGTACCAGTTAATCCATTTGTGATCCTCGGTAATCCATGTAATCCGGTTGATACTGAGTCATCCGCCTAATTCAAGGTACTTCAGAATCAACAAGGGTTCATATTCATCCAGACCGCCTTTTTAGATCTTTTTTCTCCTTTACTACTGCTCAAATGCATTCTCTGAAATGAAACACATAATTTCCATGTATGTATGTATGCTTTTCATAACGCTTACTCCAACGATCACCTCAATTATTATCCAATAGTTCAGAGGGTTCTCGATATAATCCCTAAAAGAGAAGAGAAACCTAAAAGAATTATGACTTCACGCCAACCACGATATTTTGATGAATGATCAACTTTTTTGAACAAATGAAAGGTAAATTTCTTTCGTTTCTAATGATTCAGAAATCTGAGAAAATAAATTTATTTTGGCATCTACTGTTCCTGAAATATAGTGGAGCCAAAAAGACATTTCAAGGACATTTCTTGACTGAAAATGAATTTGGATACAATAAAGTTATCCTAATGGCCCAGAAACAACAGCTTTTAAAACTTAATTATAAATTTTCTTATTTAATGCAATAAATTGTATACACAAGATACCATATCATAGGTAATTTATATAAGATTTGTTAATTTGAATCGAAAATTGATAATTCAATTCCAAAAGTGGTTGTTTCTTATCGATAAGGAAAACTGTTTTGTATCCAATATTTTAGAAAAGTTTGAGAAAAACAATTACAGTTGTTTTTGTACGAATGGAAGATTTTGAATGGAAGAATTTGAAAGATTCTATTTGAAATGATTAAATTTCTCGTCAATCAGCGCTTCAAATTATCAGAATCAAATAATTTCCATGCAACCTATTCTTTCCTCTCTGAAAAAAATGCTAAAAATTATACAAATTATAAGTCCAAAAAAATTAGCTTATAATTGCTTACTAATTGATACTGAATATTACGAACCCTCTTTCTCCGATTTCGTTCAGATTTAATTAAGTTGCCGGAATTCTGCAAACGAGGAGAATATAGTAAGTCTCAGGAAATCGAAGATTCGATTTTCCCAAGGTTCGCGATACGACGCAAGTAGCAAAAATCACGGTCACTGGTATTATACGACATTCCGTCGAGACTCGGAAGTGGTTTGGAGAACGCGGTACCGATCGGTTCTTATATGCCAAGATGCACTCGGGCTAGGATAAGCACCCGTCCAATTACGCTTTCAATACGGTCTTTTAAATCGTCTTTGGAACCTTTACTTATTAGTGAGGGCATCCATGGTAATTCTTCAACAGTGTGGGTCCAAGCAAAAATGCGCCCCTAGGCATTTCATTTTTTAGTGCCCCCTCCACCCCCTTTTCAACCTTTTTATATATTTTTATATGCTCATGCTTTCGTAACTCCAGGCAGAAAACATTATAGTTTCGGTCGGGTGTCCATCCATCCGTCCGTCGTACATTTTTTCAATAGTTATAGTAGGGGAATGGTGGAGAGGAAAATCAGGGAAAGTGAAGGGTAATGACGTGATGGTTATCAGTGGGAGTAAGAAAAAATTAGATACAGGAAATTAGACGAAATGAGACGAGGGGAAATAGGGGAAGTGAGATGAAATGAGCGGAGAGGAATTAGGTGAAGTGAGGGGAAATAATGAGAGTAGTTAGAGAGAATGAGGGGAATAAATGGTAAATTAAAGGATGAGAAGCAGGTGAAGTAGGAGAAATGATCGCAGCGGGAGTAACATAAAATAGGCAGACATAAGGGAAAATTATGGGAAATTTTAAGAGGGTAATTAGGTGAAGTAAGGAACAATGCTGTGAGGGGGTAGGAGAAATAAGGGTGGAGAAGTAGAGTGAATGAAGTAAATTGATGGGATGAGGGAAGAAGTGAGGGAGCATGAGAATAGGCGAAGTCGAGAATTTATGAAAAATTATGGTTGGAAATAAATCGAGGAAAATTACGGAAGACGAGAGAAAATAAGGGAAAAGGAATCAGTGGAAGGATGGGAAAGTAAAGGTAATTAAGGGAAAATGAGAAAAGGGGAAGTGGAGGAAGTGAGGCGGAATAGTTGGAGAAGAATTGGAGGAAGAAAGGGAAAATAAGGGCGAAGGACTAAGGGAAAATAGAGGAAGTAAGGAAAAGTGAGGGGTGGGGAATCAGGGATATTGAGGGAAGATGTAAGTCGGGGAAGTAAGGGCAGTAATCGATAATGACGGAAGGAGTTGTAGGGGAAGTAAGAGTAAGTGAGGGAAGATTAGGGAGAAGAATAAGGAGATGTGAGTTTAAGTGAGCTGAGAGAGAGCTGGGTGAAGGATGTATAGGAATCCAAGTAATAGCTGGAGAAGCAAAGAGACAAGAAAATAGAGGAGAAAGACGTTAGAGTAGAGGCCAAGTATGAATTGACGAGAAGAGGAGGTTAAAACGACTTATTCAACGTCTTAATAGGTTATGTAATTACAATTTTTCATTCTATATTACTTGTTTATTTTCTAAGTACATATTGTATAAACAAGTGTTCTATATGGACGTTTAAGGTCAAAAAGAAATAATTTTCTCTCTTAATTTTCCTTCAATTTTGTTGCCACTGTTGCGATGTGATAATAATAAAATTCGACAGTGATAATTTTTTTATATAATACTTTTCTCAAAAATGTCTATTTATGATCTCCCTACACTGTCGACCTGAACGTAATTGGTTGGAATAATTCTTTTTGTTTAAACTTTTTTTCGGGTGAACTAGGTTTTTCATCATAGCCACGGACTAAGTCAACTGACTGATGTGATGAGTATGTTATAAGTTATTTTAAAACGATGTTTGAAATCATTTGCGACGATCTCATAGGTGCAAAATTAGGAGCATGGTGTTTGTTTTACTTTTACCGGTGTTATCGTTACACAGGAGCCGCGAGTGTTGGTGGTGATAACAGACCCCTCTGTATGCTTTTTTAAAGTTAACATGTATCACTCCATGGGTTGTTAGTAGCTTGCTTCTTGATGGTCTAGGAAGTTTCTTACAATGCGACAGGTGTTCAATAAACCCGTCTTCTGAGCTGCTGCCAGTACCCTAATGATTCCTAAATGTTCAATATGTTCAGTACATCTTGCGTGCACATTGCCTGTTGCCGAAATCACAATTGAATGAGTATATGGATGTTTCACATTCCTCCATATTGTCTTAACTTCATGCCTTAGCTCGCTATACTCATGAATCTTGGTTGTATAGGTTGCCTGGAAATTTCGGTTAAATGAACAAGCAATGTTGATGATGTAGACTCTTCCACCTATTTTTCTCTCATCACGATGTCGGATCGATTGGCTCGGATTTAATGATCGGTCTGGATAGTCACATCCCAAAATAAGATGTAATCTTCGTTTTCTGAAACGGGCATTGCAATTTATCTATAGAAAAGCATCCATTTAGTTGAAAGTCTAGGCTTAGGGCAAGTTGTTGATGTATAATATCCGCCACATCATTATGTCTGTGCGTATATTCTCTTTGAGCCATTACGCGACAGCCGTCAATAATGTGCTTAATAGATTCGTTGTTATCTCCACATAATCCGCACCGGTCAACCACGTCTTGATATAACACGTGTTTGCGATAATTCATGGTACTGACAATCAATGCTGTCCTGAGTCGTAATGGCGAATCCTTTCGTTTCCGAGTACAGGACGCCCTTTCTCAGCCTAATATTGAATGCCTCACTATCCACTTCATGTTGATCTAACGTTTTGGGGTGCTCGCCGTGGATGGCTTTCTGTCTTCATTGCGTTTCTAGTTCCTCTATGGTTTCTACTCTGATATTCACGGCCTCCTCTGAGGACAAATTCAAGGGCGTGTAGTCAAGATCTGCTTCACAGATGGTGTTGTAAGGCATAACACCTCGATTGCTGTTAAAATAGTCTCGCAACTGCACAACTTGTGGCTTACACAGTTTTCTGACATCTACAACGCCCCCACCCCCTCCATGTCGTGGTAAACCTACCCTTAAAATCGCCGAATTACTGTGGTTCATTCGGTGCTTCGTCATATCTACGCGGATGATTTTGTTTAATCGTTCGAGGTCGGTGTTCGACCATTTGATGAGCCCAAAGGAGTACGTGAGGACAGGGATTGCATAGGTGTTCATTGCCCTGATCTTCTTTGCCGAGTTATGAGAACTCTTCAGAACCAATCTGAGTCTTGTAGTGAGAGCAGTCGTTAGGCTTTTCTTAACTCTTGTATGCTAAATACACTTAGATTCGAGAATACACAGGTATTTATATGACTCGCCCTCAGCCATTGCCTTGATATCATTCTCGGAAACGTTCTCTAGCCCTGCGGTCCTTAATTCCCCTCTGGTTATATGCACTGTTCTGCATTTATCTATTCAGAACTCCACGCAGATATCATTGGAAAACTGCTTCAAGACATCGATCACATGCTGCAGTTCCTGGTCCTAACTAACTTATAGCTTTAGTTCATTCATTTATAGAAGATGGGTCACTTGATGACCATCCTCGTCATCTTGTATGCGGAACCCATAAGACATGATATTTAATGTTTTGGTCAGTGGGTTAAACGCTGAACAGAACGACAATGCACTGAAGGAGTCCCCTTGAAACATATCCATCGTAATGCGTATTGATCTAGTTATCCTTGGTTGTCCATGATCAAAATACTTGATTCTCGTACACCAAAGCATCACCGCACGACTTAGGAAGTCGATGATGCGTGGGAAAATTTTATATATTTTTAAGACTTCAAGCAAATAGTCATGTGATACAGAAGGAAACGCTTGCTTGTAGTCAATATATTCCATGTGCAGGTTTCTTTTATGTTTCCGAGCTTGCGTCATGGCAACAGCGTCTATGGTGACTAGATCTTTACAGCCTCGCGAGTTTTTACACCATCCTTTTTGTTCTTCTGCAACGATGTCATTGTCGTCGCAGTGAGAATATACCTTATCTGCTATGATAGCTGTAAGACATTTATATATTGTTGGAAGACAGGCTATTGGTCGAAATTCAGATGGATTTGAGCGTCTGCTTTTTTAAGCAACATATACGTGGTACCCTGAAGCATAAAGCCTAGCATCAGATCTGGTTGTTTGATGATCTTCTGAAAACACTTTGTCAACGCAGGATGCACACTGGTCAGGTACTTGTACCAGAAGTTGTGAACCATGTTCACACCTGGAGCTTTCCAGTTTCTTACTCTTTCCAAAACCGCTAAAACATCTGAAGCTGTAATATTTGTCAGCTCCATTTCAGGGTTATTGCTAGTTGTTGCATTCTCTAGTTGGAACCACGCAGCGTCTAAATTGCTTCGGTTCGTTTTACCCCAAACACCCGACTAATAGTTAGTTATATCTTCCAGTTGAGAGACTTTTGTGTCTTGCTGGTAATTTTGCTTTGAATTTAGTTCACGATAGAACCTTCTTCCATCTGACTGTAAGGTTCGATTTTCTTACATTCTTGCACTACTTTTCTTGTACCGACGCAGTCTAGCAGTGAGAACATCAAAACTATGCTGTTGGGAGTCTATAATCTCATCCAATATTGCTAGTGTTAATGCCTTAATGTACCGAGGGTAGATGATTTTATCAACATTGTGTATCAGCTTTCTGGTTCTATTTTCATTTTTAAATTGAGTCAGTAACTGATCACCTGATCTTCCATTGTGGATCTTTGTCCTTCCTGTGGCATAATAACAATCTTTTCATGTGCGTAAGCTAACTCACGTACCCATGGACGTAAGGCATCCTTGTTTCACGCCTTGGATAATATCGAACTAGCCGCTCAGTTTCCCATTAACCCTTACACTTGCTTTACGACCTGTATATATTGTTTTTATTGCTTGTAGGAGCCATCCATTGACCCCGTACTTTTTTAGGACTTCCCAAAGTTTACCAAATGCTTCTTGTAGGTCAACAAATGCACCAAGAACTTTCTTTCCTACTCTCAAACTTTTTTCTGTGATCTGTTTTGAGCTAAATATTTAAGTTCTTAATTATATCTCTAACCTCAGTGACACAGACTTTTTGAGCTGGGTTTTCTAATATTATGTTCTATGTGTCAGTTCTGTTGCTCTGTGTCTTCACTTCCTGATAATTCATTAAAAGAGTCTTTCAAAGCGTCTACTATCCCGGCTGTATCATGGCATTTCACCTTTGCTGCTTCTCATGCTGACAAACTCTGTTCTGTTACTTTCCTTTATCTCTTTAAATAATAGTTTCATGGTTCCTTCAAAGTCACTTTGTATTTCCAAGTATATTTCTCTTCTCGTCGCAAAGACCTGTGACTTTCAACGTTCTCTTTTAGGCTTCTTTCTTCTCTTGTAGGGCTGCCCTAATTTCATCAAACCACCAATGCAATAAAATATTTTGATCCTACAACCTCCGTACCACACACTTCTGTCACAGTTTTAACAATGATATCCCTTATCGTAGTCCAAGCGCCATTTATCTTTATTGCTTCTGATCGCTTCCCAAGTTGCCTTATCTATGCGTTCGTTTATCCCATTCTGAAAATTTATTCGAATCTTCGGTTTCTGTAAATTTCCAATGTCGATTCGTGTTTGTTTCTAGGAGGTAATGATCAGTATTCCATTCGGAACCCCTCATGACTCTTGCATCCCTTACTAGTTCTCTTAGTCTTTCGTCCGCAATAGCGAAGTTGATTATACTGCTGTTTTTTCCTTTACACCAGATGTACATGTGGATCATTTAATGTCGGAACTAAGTAATTGTAATGCATAGGCCCTTTTGTGAGCATAGCCAACTAATTTTTCCCCGTTATAATTTTTTCTTCTTGGATACCCAAACTTACCTAGCACCCTTTCTGTATCTGTATCATGACGTTGAACGCTGACCCACCCGTTCATACCTCCTAGCCCCCCATATAATTCTAGCCCACAACATTCTGGGAGATACAAGATCATGATCATTGAGATGCTGTCTTGCTTTTTCATTCATAATTAAACCAACCCCTTGACTACCATGTGATTTACTACCTACTCCTGACCATATTCCGAAACAGCCTTTCAATACCCCATTTTCCCTGTGTCTACTTTCGCAACCCGTTTTCTTTGTTTCAGGCACATATGAAATATCTAGCTTTCTTACCTTGAGATCATTCACTCTTCTAGCATTCCAAACACCCAGTCTCCATTTATCGCTTGAAATGCGACCTTTACGTTTACCGTGTGTATGCATTTCGTTAAACAAAGTTTCAGTCCGTTGCGAGGCTATTTTATTGTTTGTATTATTCATTGTTTAGATTGTACACCCAACTACCAACTTTATGCGCAAAATTTATTTTGCGAGTCGAAATCATGTCCAAGTTAAGTAGTGATTCGTCGTATGTTGGAAAGTGTAGTTGTAACGTCAGTCCAACCAAAACTTCGGCTACTGGGGGGGAAGGGGGGAGGACAGAGAATGGAAACCGAGAGTCGCGAATTGGTTAATGTTTTATGCCAAGAAGGTCACCAGCCTTCAGCAGCGTTATATCAGATAGGAGTTCATATGTTCCCATCTGCCGCTTCCTGGCCTACCTCAAGGCCAGGTATCGGAAAATTTTTTTGTTCTTGACATATTAGAATTAGAATGATTAAAATAACTGAATTTTGAAAATTGCGTAAATATAACGTTTTTTAGTTGTTTTTAGTTCATCTGTTAATGATAGATAGATATATAAACGTTTATTTTCCAGCCTGCTGGCCTTAAAAAATTGACTTGCTTACACTTCCATTTTTACAGAATTTTCTTAAAACTAACCCTTAAAGACTAACATCTATCCATTCCTTATCTCTAAGTCGCACGCTTTTATCGCCTTGCCTTCCTCGCTTCGCCTCGCCTCGCACGCATGTCCCTACTTTTTCGCATTGCCTCGCTTGCCAACCTCTGTTTTCGCTCTAATACCTACTACTTATCTACTATTCACAATATTTACATGTTACTTATATCTACTTTCTCTCCTATTTACAATCTTTCCGTCTCCATTCTTATCTCACTTCTTTCCACCTGCACGCACTCTTCCAACCAGTGATCCACTCTTGCATCCCCCTTTCCACACAGTTCACATATCCTCTTCTCCCGAGGGAGCCAGAACCTATTGAAACCCTCCATACACCCATACCTCATCCTCGCTATAAGTTCCTGACTTCCTTTCTCTCCTTTCACACATAAATATTGCGCTATTGTCCTTGGCATAATCCACACATAGTTCCCGTTAAACCTTGACTCTCTAATTCTCTCTTCCCCCTCTGTCTTCTCTCTCTCCATGCCATTTTGCTTAACCAAGTCATAAACCTTCCTTCCTTCTTCGTGCATCCTTCTCACTTCATCCATCTGCAGTACATTCATTATAAAATACCTTTCCCTCTCAGCCTCCATCTTCCCACCCCCTCTTCTCTTATCCTTCTCCCACCAACACTCCCTAACCAGCCTACTTCCCCCCTCTTCCAAAAATTTCTCCTCATATTTACACGCCGTGCTCCCTGCTAGAATCCCTACACTCGTTCTCCCCGTCTCCCTCCTGACAATATACTTAGGCGTGTTCCTTGCCAACCCCAGGGTCCACTTTACATACCTCTCCTGCGTTCTATTTGCCTCTTCACTTTCCTTCCACCCCCACACCTCCACTCCATGCAATAGCACACTCATCATTAGCGAATCAAACAGCTTCATTCTCCGTCCAAAATGATCTGCGAATAGCTTCTTTCCCAACCCCCACACCTGCCTCATCACCACATTTGCTCTCCTCACTCTCTCTTTTATGTGACCATCCACTCCCCCATTCCTCCGAAACACGAAGCCCAAGTACACAAACTCTTTCACCTCCTGCACCTCCTTTCCCTTCTACTTCCACTCTCCTCCCTTATCCCTTCCCCCTCCTTTTCTGAACACCATAACCTTGGACTTTTCCGCATTCAACTCTAACCCCTTCTTATCCAGGTATCTTCTCAACCTCTTCATCATCACCTTTAATGCCTCCTCGCTATTTGCCAGCAACACTATGTCATCTGCATACGCTAGTGACCAAATTCTAACCCCTCCTATCCTGACTCCTCCTACCACCCCAGCCTCCAGCTTACTTTCCATATCCGCAATTAAAATCGCAAACAGCGTTGGGCTCAGAGGACACCCCTGCCTTAACCCCCTATCCATCCAGAATCCCTCTGAAATCCCCTCCCCTTTTCTTACCTTGTCTTTGGTCTCTTCATATATCTCCCTTACCCTCTCAATTAGGCCTTTTTCTACTCCCCTATCCTCCATCGCCTCCCACAAGCTCCCCCTATCCACCGATGGAAACGCGCCTTTGAGATCCACAAAAAACGCGTACACTCTTTTCCCCTTCTTCGCTAATTCCCTATCCACCACGTGCTGCAGAACGTAGATATTGTCAATAATACTCCTACCCGCCCTAAATACCGCCTACGTCTCCGGCAGTTCATCTGTTAATGTAGATTAAGAATTTTCTGCACCATCAATTTTGCAAATAAAAATTTCCATAATAATTTTATTTCATGTTAGAATTTATTTCTAAATGTTTATGAAAAATACTCAGGTTCCCGAAAAAAAACTTTATTATTTTTTATTATTCATGATAATTTTTTGAAGGTTTCAAACAATTTAAAAAAATGTCTGAAAACTTTTTGGTTGAGAATGAATCTGTTTTGGTTTAAGACCTAATTATGATGCTGAAAATTCGTCTACATTGGGTTACTTCCACTCAATTTTATTCATTATAACAATCTCTTCTAACTTAAATATCTAATATTTAATTTTTTTTTCAAAATACATCTTTTTGGTTGGAAATTCATTTACTTGCTTAAAATGTATACCAATTTGTTACAAATCACCATTTCTTGATGAATTCATCATTTAAGTATAAAATTCATCTCCTTGGTTGATAATATTTTATTGTAAATTATTTGAGTTATTTGAATAATCATATTTGCAGATTCATTCATTAGTTTGAAATTCATCTGCCTGAATGAAAATTAATTGGTATTGGTTGAGGATTCAACTATTTTGTTGCAAAATTCCTTATTCTTTGATAAACATACTCGTTTTTGATTGAAAATTGAAATGTTTTTTTATTGAAATAGCAACTAGTACACAGGCCGACAAAATTTACATCCAAAGACGGGACTATGTGAGCCTGAAGGATTTCGGTATGCTAAAACTGAATCTGTTGTCCAAATTTTCGTTATACGTCAGGTTTTTTAGATATCCTCACCTAAAAGTACGAAAATCGCTATTTTAATCCATATTTGAGGCAATATAACACGATCGGCAATTTTTTTCCTAAAACCTGCTCACGCTATCGTTTAGTACTACTTTTTATCTTCCATTTCCATTCTTGATCATCTAAAATCGATTTTTTTCTCGTCGAGATATCACACATTAATTAAATTAATTAAATTTGTTTCGGGATGATCAGAAATGGAAATGGAAGATAAAAAGAAGTATTAAACGATGGCGTTAGCAGTTTTCAGAAAAAATTATATATATATATATATATATATATATAAATTATTATATAAAAATAGCCATTTTTGCACTTTCAGGTTAGGATATCTCAGAAACTTGACATATAGGAAAAATTTGGATAACGGATTCGGTTTTAGGATACCAAAACCCTTCAAGGTAACATAATCCGTTCTTTGGGTATAAAAATGATGCCATTTTTTGTCGACCTGTGTTACATTTTCAGTTGAGAATTAATCTTCTTGGTTAAAAATACAACTAATTGGAAATAAATCTCTTTTTTTGAGGATACTCGTGGATAAGTCCAACGGTTTTTTATGTAAAATTAGAATATTTATTCTTGAATTATCAATCATGCATTACATTTTTCGTTCAGGATTTATCTTTTTTGGTCGAAAATGCAAACGTATAGTTCAAGAGTAACTTTTTTTTGTTGTAATGTTGAATTGAGATACATCCGAAATCTTCAAAAATCTTTTTTTTTCAAGAATCCTCAAAAAATTATATTTTGTATTACCTTGAATGAAAGATCAACTCAAGAGATAGATAGTTTTTGGAAAATGAAATTCTGAATTCTGCATGCGTACAGTATGTTAGATTCACGTCAAGTCACATTGCGATATCTCTCATTCGAAAAAAACTTTTCTAAATGGAAGATGCCGCAATGCGACTTACCGTAAATGTGACTTTCCAAATAAGAGATGCCCGAATGTAACTTGCTCCCAGCCCCCAATAAAAATAATTCGACTTCGCTTAGTTCTCAATTATTCCCTGATCAAGACATAGCTAGACATTCTCAAGACGTTTCCTAAGTCTCGCTCCTGGCCGTGAACAAGACTATATTCTATGTCTTGATGTTCAAATCAAGATAAGGGCAAAAATGTCCCAAAACCTGCCACGGCTTTCGAGCGTCATCACAAATCCGCTTCAAATTTTACAGAATATTTATATTATTTATCTTCGTAATATTTTTTATGTATTGATAAGTTTGTTTACTTGAAAGAAATATGTTCTATCTCAAACAGTTTACTAGACACTTGTGGAAAATGACCGTTTTAATCTTGTTAGGAAAAATTTTAAATGCCTGTAGTTATTGAGACTGACAGGTTTCGAATTTTCTATTTGCGAATCATTTATCACAAAAACTAAAAGTCATAACGGTTGGGAATTTCAATCTGAAGCAGATGTCAACTGTTTGGTCCCAATCTATGTACCCGATTACTAAAAATGACTTGACCTGTCGGTGGGGACCATATTCCCGAGAGTTCGATGTATAATGGATGACAAAATTTGCAAATGAAAACTTTTGTTATTTCTACCCTAGAAAATCTCAGAACCTGATTTCTCATCCATAAAGTATATTCATCAAGATTCAAAATAACACTCATTTTCTTAAGACAAATTTGAATCGATTGAGCATGTAACCCCCATAAAAAATTTCAACCATTAACTGTCCGTGAACGAGTCTTGATGTCGAATTTAAGTCAAACCAAGTCCAACTCATTGCAAAATATTTTTACTCTGTTACCAAGTTAAAACGGTAAAAAGGCCTTTTTCGTAACAGATGCCTCGACTATATTGAATAAAGTTAAATTCGATGCTATGTTTGAAAAATAATTCAGTAAAGTACACAGAGCGATCGAAAAAGGACTCATTTATTCACGTGCCTCTAGAAGAGGACGCTTTGAGATCACGTGCTGCTTTTAGATCTATGAGACCGCTACCAGTTTTTCTCAAGATGGCGGTCTCGATCTGACGCGATCAATGTGTTCCTTCGCCATTTACTGGGTGTATGGCGTAGGTACCTGCTTACCCATACCTGCTGACTGCCTACCTAACTACCCCGTGTTGTTTATCGCGCAATAAATTGCGCCTCAATGTTGCTAGCATGCTTGCATCAGGTGTCGCGAGGAATTGAAGAACTCCTTGTTGAATTATGTTCATAGCTGGTCTGCTGTGATTTAAGGAGGGAAATGTATCATCAATCTTCTAATGAATTTTAATTTGCATTCTGGCACTTCCTCAATGGCTTATCTTCCTCCAAATGTGCGAGAATGAGCTTGTAAGACTTATAAGGGAAAATGGACTCTGAGTAGATAATGAAACCTCCCACTCAAAGAAATAGTTGTCTTGGAACCAAAGGCTTGTTTTGTGTGTAACCATGTGAATATATATTTTTACATAAACAGAATTATTTGGCTGCAAAACTGAAAAAAGTTTATCGCAAAAGTATGTTTTTTGCAAAAAGGTTCCTCTTTAGACAAATGAAAATCCTCTCAACCTTCAATTTAAAAAAAAATTCTATTTGTGTCAAGAAACCTCCTTTGGACATAATCGGACATTTCTCTAAGTCTCTATGCTGCATTATGACATAATAAATTGAAGTTCCAACCAAGCAAATACAACAATTGTTTAAATTTACAAAGTGTCTATTTTCGTGTGTATTCTTACGGACAGCCGGACGAGTATATAGTGGCATGATGAGTGGAAATTTTTCTCCAGCAACCCCCCACCATATAATCTCTTTCCAGGTCCCTCAATCATTCTTCAAAATTGCATAGGATAGACGTACAACTATCACTAGCCTTAAATTCATCATTAAACACTTACACACTTTGTTTTTTAGTGATTTTAGGATTTGGTGAGAGAGAGGATTGCAAGAAATCATCCAGAAATTAAGTTAGGTGTTTTTCTGAAATTTGTAATCCTCTGTACCCCATGTTGGCTACCGTAAGACTTGATTTGCCCCCCCCCCCCCCACCAAAATCTGACTAAAATTTCATAAACTTAGGAAGTGATCATGCATGTGAAATATAAATTCTCTTATTTTAATAAACATGGAACCCTGATGAAATTAGTGCAGCGGAACCTACATGCAGCACCGGGATACTTCAGCACATCCCAATACTTTTTAAAGGTATCCTGCACAGATATCTGATATATTTTTACAAAGTATTCGCACAATGTGGAAATTTCTATATCCTGAGATATCCATAACATGTCCTGGGATGTTTTTTGGATGTTTCTAGAATATTCAAAAGCTTATTCCTTTATTTTCTTCATTTGGTAGAAAATTAATACTCTTCGTTTAAAATTCAACTATTTGTTTGAAAGATGAACTACTTCTTTAATTCATTTTTTTGGTTGAAGATTTATCATTTTAGTTCAAAATTCATTCTCATCGTTTATAATTTGACTATTTTCTTGAAGACATTCTTTTTCTGCTGCGAATTAAAGTATTTAAAAAAAAAGTTTCATTCGAAGATTCAACTATTTACTCGAAAAGTCGTCTCTATTTTATTGATTCAAACTATTTTATCTTTGAAATAACATATCTTTTATGCTTGAAATATCAACTATTACAATTTCCGTTGAAAATTGTAGAAAATTCTACTTCTTGGTTCAAAGGTAAACTACTTTCCTAGCTTACCTTTCGGGTTATGATGAATCATTTTAGTTGTAAATTCATTTCTCTGGTTGTAAATTCAACTATTTTCTTCAAAACACTTTTTCTACAGTAATTTTTCAAACTTGGGTCGAAGATTGATGTATTTTGTTACAAATTCGTTTTTTGTTGTTCTTGAAAATTTAACAATTTGGTCGACACTTTTATTATAACAGGATGCATTTCAACTGGACATTCCTATAAGTTGTAAAATCTTGAAATTTATTATTTTCGTCAGTCAAAATTTTTGTACGCTCCTTGGTTGAAAATGATGTTTTGAACTCAAAATTTATATATTCTATTCCTGGTTGAAAATAGTCTTTTTAGTCCAAAATTCAACTGATTGAAAATTGAGATTTTTTGGTAGAAAATGTATCATTTTTGTTGAAAATTCAGCTGTTTTGTCAACACTTCTGGTATAACAAATCGAATTCCTGCGGGACTTAGCTCTAAGTTATGATACATTTAAATTAATTAGTTTCAGTCATGAAAATATTTCTTATAAGAAGCAGTAAGATTTCACCAAAAATCGTGTGACGTAATTTGTGGGTGATCCCCAACCGGAAGATCTTTCACGACATATTGAGACTTTTATTTAAAGTAATAAGTTTCCTAATACAATAAATTAAATACCCGCTAATTCACAAAGTTTCCTCATCATCGTAAATTTTCGTGAATTATATAAATATTATTTTGATATACACCAAGTGTGGACGATTGGAATGAGGGTCAACGACATTTAAGACCCGGGGCTATAAAATTCTTAGCTGACCTCCTTCTCCACAGATACTGAAGTTGGGATCTCCCTTAAATTCGACTATGGGTAAGAGAAGCAATATAAAATGTTATATGGCGAACAGTGCAAGGAGATAAGATTGATACTTCCTTGAATGTCGTTACTGATCTCGGCAGGTGTTTTTCAAATTTCTCTAGAAACGTGATTCATACGATAGGACTTAATGATACTCGGTCAAATTTTTACGACATGTCGATTTTTTCATGAAGCTTCATCAGCGTTATGGGCGCCTCTAATAGCGAAGAAAGTAGGAAGTAGGAATGGACGATAAAACCATAGGTTGACATTTTAGCGACCTGTAAAATCTAGCGAAATAGAGAATCTTCAATTCGCTTTAATATATCTGGAATTTACATGAATTTATCTTGAAGTCACATTCATCTTGAATTTGCATTAATTCATCGTAAACTTTCTTGAATTCACCTTGAATTCGCGTGAATTTTTGTATTTCTATAAAAATTCATGAATATTTGTTTACGTAACGAATATTCACTGCTCTTGAAGCAATAAGCTTTTAATTCGTAAAACTACCCTGAATTCTTTTTTCAACATATTTTATTCTAAAATACGAGAAAATACGTGACACTATTTTTAGTGATTTTTGACTCACCTCTTTTTCTTGTGATATGATACCGGCACGAGAATACTCTTAATTGAATTCTTCAGACTTTTTTTATTTGGGGCAATGGATATAGTTTAAAGATTAACTCACATGGCGGATAACCTGAACAGATTAGGAACCGTGTATAAACTCTTCGCCTGTTTCGAAGAATTCTTTTTTTTTTTTCTGTTTTCAGGAAATTACCTCTTTTTCTTGTTTTTTTATTCAAATGTGAAACTGAATTAATATAACCCAATTCAAAAATTCAAATATGCCTGGTTAGAAGTTAATTTTTTTTTTTTTTTGTTGAAAAGTATACCATTATCTTTTTAGTACGGAATTCATCTTGTTCGGTTCAAAATTCTACTATTTGTTTGAAACTTTATTAATTTTGTTAAGAATGCAACTATTCTGATGAGAAGTCATCTATTTTGGTCAAAAATTCGAATCCTTATTTAAAAGTTGAACTGCTTTGTGAAAAATTAATTCTTTGTTATTGAACATTCATCTCTTTGGTTAGAAATCTAACTATTTTGTTTAGAAGCCATTTTGTTTAGTCAAAAATTTATCTACTTACTTAAAAGTTAAACTACTTTGTACAAAGGGATTTTTCACTTCAGATTAAGATTCATCCCTTTGGTTGAAACTTAAAGTACTTGTTTCAAAATTTGTTTCATTTGTCGAGAAAAATTGATTTTTTATCTAAAAATGAACCCACCATTTTATTTTTTGTTAAAAATGTATCATTTTTAGTTTAAAATTCAACTATTTCGTTGGAAATTCAAAAACTTTGATTGAATGTGGCACTCTTTTTTCAGCATTTTTTTCAGTTCATCATTTCAGTTGAAAATTACTTTTTTTAATTGAAAATGTAAATATTTTGCTAAAAATTTATTTCTTTTTGCTTGCTGCATAATTTTCTTTCTTGAAAATGTAAATATTCCGTTTCCGGTTGAAAATGGATACTTTAAATTGGAAATTGATCTTTTCTGTTTGAAAATAATTCTCCTTGGTTGAAATCTCATCCTTTTTGGTTCAAAATGCAACTGCTTGGTTGAAGATTGATCGGTTTCGTTTCTGAAATTCAATTATTTTTTTGGAAATTCATTTTTTTTTTGTTAAATTCAACTGTTTCTGAGTTAAACTAGAAATATTTTCTGTTGAAATATTATCTATTACATGTCTCGTTGAGAATTCATAGTTTTTCATAAAAATCACCTACTTCGTTCATAGTTAGACTACGCTTAAAAAAAAATTTGCGTTGCTTGATAATTTACCCTTTTCAATACAAGTTCAACTTTTCGGTCGTAAGCTAACTTTTTTATTTGAACATTCATATTTTGGATTAAAAATTCTACTGCTTTGTAAAAAATTCGTAGTTTAAACTTAAATCATTTTTTGAGAAGTTTTTTCAAAAAATCATGTATTTGAGTAGAAAATTAGTCTCGTGTTTTGAAAATGTGTATTTTTGGTTGAAAATTAAACTAATTTGGTAGCAAATGAAACTATTTATTTGTTAATTCAAGCATTCTGTTTGAATTTTTTAATCTAAAAATATATCTATTCTATTTTTAGGTGAAAATTTCTAGTTTATATGTTGAAAATTTAATTATTTGGCAGAAAATTTTTTTCTATTTGGGTATAAAGTTGATCTTTTTTTTAAATTGTTTGAAAATTGGTTTTTCATCAGAAATGTGTCTTTTACATTAGAAATGTAACGATTCCCTTTCTGGTGGAAAATTGATCTTATCCAGTTGAAGATTCAGCAATTTCTTAAAAATTCATCTTTCATGATTAAAAGTTAACTTTCTTGCAGAACATTCTTTTTTTCGGTTTAAAAAAGAACTGTTTTTGAAACATTCGAGTTTCTACTTGAAGAATCAAATATTTTCAAGAATTTGTGTATCTAGACATAAAATTATTCTTGTTAATTGAAAATCCTTCTATTTGGTTGAGGATTCGACTATTTTGTTAAAAAATCGTCTCCGTTCGTTAAACTGAACTGAATGGTAATTCGTTGATTATTTTGGTTGGAAATTAGTTTTTAGAGTGAAAATTAAACCACACCAATCTCTTTAGTTTGTTGAAAATTCATCTTTTAGTATAAAATTTAACTATGTTGTTGAAAGTTTAATTTTTTTTTTTTTTAAATCTTTTAGGTTACACAAGTTATCCTTCTTGGTTGAAAATGAACTACTACGTTTTTTGTTAATAATATAGGTCTCTAATATATAGGACCAAATTTAAATTTCATTTTTGCAATCACATAATATTATGTGGACGCCCCTTAGAGAAAGAGTACAAATCGACCTAGAAAAATACCTTAAAGTCAAGGTTCATATTTTTAGAGTGAAAGACGAATCTAGATGTGTTGGGTAATAAAATGTTTCTCTTAATACAGATCTAATAAAAAGCGATTATATATACGCCCCTGGAGGTCGAGATTTTAACACCGGAATATAAATCGACCGATAATCCGACTCGTACGGATTCCCACACGGCATGCTAATGAAATGTGAGGCGAGGTTCTTCTATTTCGATTCGTACGAAATCCATTCGCTGGTATAATTTTGCTATTAATCTCAAGTTTGTGGTCGCTCGATATGTACGTGGTCAATATACTATATGAGCTTATCTCGCTTACGACTAATTATGACCGGGTCGCCGTTATTCTGAAATCGATTTTAATCTTATCCGAAGCAGTTGGGCATTTAGACGTGGACATACTGCGCCGGCTTAGTGCTTCCAAATTACCTTCATATAGAACTGATTCTTTCCGAATAGCGATTTTGGAATAGTTAAAATATGGAAATCAAGATGTTACTTAATGCTAGAAATATGAGGCTATTCCTAAAGAATCTGTTCCATATCAGAATATTTTCAGAGTTCTAAGCCGGCACACTATGTCTATGCCAAAAAATACTGATCGCTTCCATAAATAATGAACAAGTTATATGTATCCAGTTTTAGTTTCAAACGAATTTCCAAGGTTTTAAGATTCTAATTCTTTTTCCAAGTTATTTAAAATTATGACTCTTATTCTCAGTATTTCGACCTGGCTGATTAGGGAGCGTCCACATAGGTGACACTTCTCTGATAGAAAAATTAAATTAAATTCTTCTTGATACATTAATGACAAATTTGATCGGCAACAAATTTATTACTTTCATTTTCAACTAACCAGTTGAATTTTCAACCCAAGAAGTTGAATTTTCAACCCAAGAAGTTGAATTTGCGACAAAAGAGCTCATTTTCAGCCAAGAGAGTTAAATTTTCAAAGAAGAAAGATGACTCTTCAACCAAGAACTTGCATTTATAACAAAGTAGTTGAAAGATAATTATCAAGAAAGAGAGATGAATTTTCAACAAAATAGTTAAATTTTTAACTGAAAAACGGACATGAAAACAAACACGAATTTTCAACTAGTCAAATTTGACTAAACAAAATTAATTTTAACAAAATTGTTGAATCCTTAACGCAAAAAGATGAATCTTCTACCAAAAGACAAATTTGCTGCAAATTACATGAATTTGTAGCAAAATATATAAATTTAAAAGAACTTGAAATTTTCTACTGAATAGTTGAATTTTCACATAAATAGTTCAAGATTAACTCAAATAGTTCAATTTCCTAGCAAAGTAGTTTAATTTTCACCACAAATGAAATTAATTCTCAGTGAAACGTATTATAGTTGATATATTTTTGCAATTCATATGGTATTTACCCAAAATTATTATCAAATTATTTTGAATTATTTGAATTAGGGCTTATGCCTCAATAAATAATGAATACTGCTAAAGCTTAAAATAGTTTTTTAGGATTGCATTGATATTTTTTTATGTCGTGAGCTACAAAAATTCTTGTTTATACCTTATATGGCCAAGCATAATTATCTGCAAATATTTCAAAAAAAAATTCATTTCAAATTGAGTTCTTTATACAAATGTGTGAGGCTTAGTCAACATTCTTGGACCAAAAAAAATTTTCCTAGCCTATTAGGACATTGATTAGGTCGGTCAAACCTCCCCCTCCCATATTTTCCTCTCCTCACTTCACCTTTGTCACCCCTTCCTCAACTTCTTCCACCTCTACTTGTCTTTCATTCTTCTTTCCCAGCTGTCACTATCCTTCCCCTACTTCCCTTCCCCAACCCTCACTTTCCGTACCTTAAAAACCCTAATTCCCCCCACTCCCCCTATTTCCCTTACCCACAAAACCCACGTCTTATTCTACTGCCCTCCACGTTCCCCCTCATTCCCCGTACTTCACCTACTTTCCCTCTCGTTATTCTCCCTACTTCATCTACTTTCGCTCCTCTCGTTTCTCCTCACTTCCCCTATATCGCTTCCCTAGATTTTCACTTACTTTCCCTCATTTCCCTCCTTGGAAAAAGTGCGGAAACGGAGACCCGGCCGAAACTATAAGGGTTTCTATCCGAGGCTACAATACCCTAAAAATGAATATTTTTCGATTCAACTGAATTTCAAAGAATAAGAAATTTAAAAAATTCAATTTAGGATTGAATTAGATTTTTGTCCATTAATAACGAATTTTGAATATATAATATATTGGAAAATAATTCCTGTACAAACGAAGAAATTATTTTGAATAACAGTTTCAGAATACTGTTTCATGAATTTATACACAATGTTCTTCGACAACTGATCGGAAAGGCTTAAAATGTGAATACGCACCTTGTACCGGAGAAGTAACATCTTAATAAAATTGCAATGTGTCAAAAAAGTATAAAATATATAATAAATGGCCAAAAATCACAATTTTTTTCAAATTTTGTCTGCCTTTTATCTGTACCTTGAAATCTAACTATATATATTATTTATTTTGAACCAATTCACCAAACACTAGTAACTTATTTTCGAGTAATTCATTGATTTTTTTTTTGTAACCAGAATCTTGAAATGAGGAGCGATTGGTTTCAAGATATTCATACTAAAGTAATATATTAAAACCCAGTGAGTGGGAATCCGAATATATAGGAATAACTTTTGAAATCTGATCCAGCAGATATTTCTCGGGACTGGCCTCGGACAACAGCTTCGCGGGCGGAGAGAACTCATCGTATCAGTTACAATTTGTGTTCGCACTTAAAAGAAACATTACCCATGGTACAGACACAGATACTGGAGGTACCTTATGTGTGGTCCTATATTCTATATAACCCCTAGTTCAACCAAATCCCCAATCATTTGTTACCAATTCGATCGGTGTTGTTTGGTAATCTCTGAAAGCAGAGCCAAAAAGGTGACTCTTAAGAATATCTCTCTCTTTTATTCCTTCTGAATAATAAATTTCTAATTTCTTCATTCAGTCGATAATTTCGTAATATTATTCTCAGTTGTAAGGTCCTTAATTTAGAATTTAGTATTTATATTCGGCGCGAATTCAAACAAAGATTAATTTATGCTCAGCGAAATAGTACAAAAAATGTTTGCAAACAAATCATAATTCAAAGATGCGACCTTAACATACGCGGTTTCAATCTTGATAAATGTTACTGACTCGAAATAATAATACTTCGTTTCTTGCTCGACTTCTTCGCCTATGATTAATGTGACTTAAAATCCTTTTCCCTATTTTGGACTTACGTAAAGGAGCGGCAATTTTGTTCTGAAATGAAATTGAAGCATTCAGTCAGATTATGAACATGGTTCACAATAGAAAAAATGTTTAATATATGACATTTTTATTTATTGCATTTCTTGCTCAAGAACTGAAATATGAAAGATTAGTCGAAGTAGGCGACCTACAAATGTATTTCAAAGCCTGTTTAATATAGTATTTGAAATTTTTCACCATTATACTTTAATTTTCATTCAAAATTTAGTAATTAAAGGAGATTGATCCAAAATCTTCCTCTTCGCCTCCTTCTGCACTTCTTCTTATCCTATCCTATCTTGTCCGATCTTGTCCCCTGCTTCACCTTAGATTGTTGTTCTAGCCTATCACATCCCCTCTCCTCACTTTCGACCCTCACACTTTCCTTTCTATGAACCTTATTTTTCTGATCCCTTGCCCACTCTACTTCTTCTTATCTCCCCACACTTCCCCATCCTACATCTATCCTACTTTCATTCTCCGAGATCCCTCCTCCGTCCTTATTTTACTCTCCTCAGTTTCTCTCAATACCCTGACTTACTGCCGATTTCCTACTTTTCTACTTACTGTCTTCCCATACTTCTTCTACTTCCCATAATCAACAACCCTTCCCTACGTTTTCTACTCATAGTCCCTCATCCTTTCCCGTTCACTACTTACCCTTTCTTTTCCTCATCACCCCTACGTCATCTACTTCCCCTTCCATAGCTCCCTTCTCTCATTTCCCTCAATCCTCCACTCCAATCTCTTACCCTCCCTTTCACTTTTTATACCTTGTTGCCCTAAGTCTCCCCTCCTCACTACCCTATCCCACCCCTTCCCTACTTTATCTACTTCTACTACTCCCCACTATCCGCCCTATTCTACTGCTCCTTTCCTATTCGATTTCCTCACCCTTCTCCACGTCTCATTCACTTCTCCTTCCTCTGCTGTACTTCCTCTACCCAACTTCCCGCCGCCTGTCCACCTCTCCCCTCACTTTCCATAATTCTCTTACTTCACATCATCTACTTTCATCTTTATTACTTCTTCTCACCTGCTGCCTCTCTCCTTCCAGTTTCTTACCCTACTTCCACTTCTCTTCCTTCCCTACCGCAAAAAAGTATGGCCGACAGATTACAGACATGTTTTTTGACATGAAATCACAGGATTGAAGTTTTATTTGCGAAATGTCAGTGAAACTGGACACACAAATTTTAATAAATTCAGATGAAGATTTATTTATCTATCCTCTTAAATTAGAGGGTTCTAAACGAATGAAAAAATACCGCAAAATTTGCTTCTCCTCATCCGGAAATAACGCGAGTATAAATAAGTTCGTGAGTCTCAACCCTTGAGAAGTTAATGATGAGGTGAGATAGTTGTGAGAGGTTCTGTTACGGTTCAAACAAATTTATCGCTGTGAAATACAGAGTTTCCGGGTTTGGGCGGTCAGTAAACAATTTTTTTCATTGGGAATGGGATTCGTCGCGGGTATTTCCGATGAGAAATAAGATAGTAAGAAAGTTGGTGTTCTAGGCGTTGCGGTGACGGTGTGCTTCGAGCCCGAATACCGGAGTCGAACGAACGTTAGTTTTACGATTAGCGGCTTAACGACCCCTTTGGCACGATTTACTATCCCGCGATCCAGGGAGCGAGATTAAAGAAGAGTGGGCAGAATGAGAGGCAACTGGAGAAGATTCGGAATAGTTTGCGCGCCTGCCAGCCTAGAATCCCACATTGGCTTTCGACACTCTCCCAAATTATGTATTCCTCCTTCGAATCGATTTGATGATGCTCGGCTGTATATTCTTACAGAAGGTCGTAAAGGTGCGAATCTACCTTGATAGCCGGCTGATCAGTAAGTCGATACAGGAGCGGATCCCCTTACCGAATCTCAGGCTGTCCTACATTTACTATAAAATATGAGAGATTGACCACCAACAATTAAAAAGATATCAAATTCATGTTCCGCGATCCCTCCACTTTTGGAAGTACTCCTTCAAGTCACCAGAATTTGCTGAATAAGCTGCAATAAATGGCCAGATGTGTAGTCGTGGTGAAGTACTCACTCGCACTCGTTTCACATGTTGAGGTGTTTTGGCTGTTGCGGGTCTGCTAGAGCGAGGCTCACTTTCCTCTGAAGTACGACTACTTTAAAATAGCCCAAGCCACTCTCTATTTTTACTATCACTCATTAAATCATGACCATACAGTTTCCGAATCATAGCGATGGTTTTCGAACATGAAAGACCAAAATGTTGGCATAATGTTATGCACACTCTTTGCTCGGTGCATTCCGTCATCCTGAAATACAAAGTCTACGTCGTTAGACGTTCACGCAACTGCGTACACTAGTTGACTAAAGAGTTGCAAGTATGTGTCACTTCGTAGGGGGCCTTACAGAGGCCCCTTATAATTTTTTTGATTTTTGACAATAGCGTAATTAGGTATAAGGACGGAGCATAAGGTCGGATAATTTCAGGATAGATCTCGTAACTTTAACGCATATAATTTTCTTCCTAAACTCAGAAAGAGTTAAATAAATTTTCATTTGTTAATTGGAACAAAAAGAAAAAAAAATAGGTTTCTAGCAATCACAATAGAGACATGATGTAGGCAATAACAATTAAATTAAGCCAATAAAATGAATTTCGGACAGTTTGCACTTACCCTCTTCTTCTATACGACCCCTGATTTATTCTATCAAAAACATCAACAATGCAAAAATCTTCAAAATATACACTGCACTTGTCAATTTGCCTTTTCCAGTTGAAAATTCATGCATTTTTTGGTAGAAAATTAATTTTGTTGTTTGAAAATTCATCTTTTCGGTTGCAAATTGGTCCATCTTGGTAGAAAATTCATTTTTTAAAATGGAAATTCAACTTCTCGGTTTAAGTTTGAACTATTTTGTAGAAAATTCGCTTTTTCGTTTTGAAATCATTTGCTTTAACTGAAAATTTAACTATTCAATTTTCGATTATACCTGAATTTTAATTATTTAAATTTTCTGTCGCTTAAAAGAAACCTAAAATGATAGATGTTTGTTATAGGACCTATAGTATGGATTAAAATAGTTCTAATAGAGCCTTTTCATCATTTTTGCCTTGACCCACTTCAAAGATTTTAAATGTTAATGATGCAAATTTCACTTTATAATTCGTATTGAAAAATATTTCACTAGGAAAAAATTCAATGGAAAAACTAAAATTATAGACATTAGTTATTTTTGAAAGAAAGATAAAGCACATAAAACGTGATAGTCTTTGAGGTTTGTTGGATATCCTACGTTCTCAACTGTGCATCAAAAAGCGCGGGAATATTTGAAATTATATAATATACACTTGCAATGTTACGGTAATTTGAAATTTTTTTAAGTGAGGTATTTCCTATCATTAAGTTTAATTAGTTTCAGAAAAGAATAAAAACGTTTGTTAATATCCATCTGTATGATTATTCGTAGTATTTATTGATTTGAAATAGGCCCGCGCTTTCCGTTAATGCACAGTTGACAACGTCGGCACCCACCAACGGCTATCTATATTAAACCAACGAACTAAAAAGGAACTATCAAAAAGAGTTCCTTCGGAGTCAAAGTGATAAAGGATGCCAACTTTCACTTCAGCCGCAACATTACTGAACCCACAGTTTTTTATGTGTATTATTCTAAAAATAAAATTATAATTTCAGTTATCCGATTGAGGTTAAGATGAAGATTGGAAAATTGAAGAATTGAGATTGAATTAAGATTGAAGTTAACAAGTGGAGGGAAATGTTTAATATGTTGCACTTTGTATGTGCCCACTTTTGGCTTATCTGTTACGTGTCCGCAGTAAGGCAGAACTGCAGAGATAAATTGTAGCATAAGAAAGGAAGTAAATGTCATAGGGGAAGAAAAGAAATTTCTCTCACAGGCGCAGGTAGCTCGCGATAGTTGGTGGTCTTCAAGCCAGGGCGTGGCGTGGCGTGTGAACGCACTTATGACCACGACGCGTGAAGAAATAACGATAGAATAATTATTATTGTTCTGAAAAGACGTTTGAAGCTGAATCGAGTATTCTAGAAGGAACAGAGTAACAGACTACACCTGACCTTACCCTTCCGGGTAAATGGGAATATCGACGAGAATTTCTCGCACGAGTGAAAGTCGCCACTGTCGTTCTTCTATAGCCTGGAATGTCATATCACTGTTTCCTGATTCCTTTTTTTCTAAAAATATTTTTCTTACGTGCAACAGTCTTCAGTTCTATAATGAAAATTTTATTTATTCTATTCGATGGATTCTCGTAAAAAATTTATTTTTGATAAATTTCTTCTTTTTTCTCTAAGAGGTCATTCCAAGGGGAAAACTACTTTGGTAATTCATTGGGACGCTTGCTCATCATAAATTGTGATCCGATGTGTAATTAATTGTAAATGGCAGTAATATACTTGTAGTTCAGTTATAATCTATGGAAATCCAGTTCTAATGCGGCGTAATCCACTTGTGATCCTGTGTAACCCAGAGAAATTCACTTTTAATCTAGATAATTTAGAGTAATTCAAGTAATCAAAATGATCCACTTGTATTCCAGGGTACTCCAGGTCATTTGGAGTAGTTCACATAGGTTATCCAAATATTTTCCAAATATTCTGTTGAATATTCATTGCTTTTTGTTGTTGTAAATTTAACTATTATATTTTTGGTTAAAAATGGATATTCTACAGTTAAACATTGATGTATTTTAGTTAAAAATTGATGTATTTTGTAGAAAATTCAGATCTGGATAATGCCAGCGCCCATCAGGTCACATTTGCGACATGTCACATTTTCGGCAAGCCACATTCCGGTAAATCATATCGCGGCATCTCTCATTCAGTAAAGATATGTACTCCACAAAAAACTAGCGAAAAGTAGTGGGGGACTCAAATTATTTCTGTAAACAATCACAGCTTCGTCTACCGCCCCCTTCACTCCGGGACCTGGGAAAGATGCAATGGTGGGACTCCAAATTTTTCTCAAACTTCATCATACTTCAATCTCTGCTCGAAGTCCGCTTACAGCACACGCGCCAAAACATTAGTTGCATCTTTCCCGAAAAGCGGATTTTCAAAGTTCCAACATCAAAAGTTTCCCTATACGTAAATCCATACCGACAATGTGCGCCCTTCCCTCACGGAAGATCTCATAGTTCATTGTATTATATTTATATTATCTAACTAACAGAAATTGCGGAAGTTGAACCGCTTCGAAAATTTGACCACTGAGATAAAATTACAATAGAGTGAATAGTTAAAAAAGCACTTTAGATAAACAAGAAGAATTATTGCCGACCTCTTCTATAAAAGATTCACGCCGTTCGAAAATACGTGTGAGGTAATTTATACGGGAGAGGAACCTATTTTATTGTTTTAATAAATTCCTCACCCCGAGGCTATAATAAACGTTGGTGACCCGTGAGGAAAAAGATCTGGTTGAGAACCCTGATGTCATCTTCGAGCCTCGAAGAGGTCGCTTTCGAGAGTGGGGCTCTATGATCCCGCACATAGCACAACCGGTTGTCTCCTCTTTTCAATGCGCCGCTTTGCGTGTGCGATATATTGGTATCTGCACATGTACATGTTTACCTCATATATATATAAAAGGCTGAGTTCGCGTTACAGCGTCGATATGGGCGAAGATCTGTAACTTCTATAGTAATCGCCAGCCGTTAAGAATTGAATTCAAATTTGCCAGCTGAGCCCACAACATTCACTGACGCACAGCCTGAGATTTCTTATGTTTATAGTGGGTTTACAGCCCTAATAACAAGAAAAAATAGTCAAAGTAAGTGTTATGGCCATACAGAAAAAAGTTTTCACACCTCTTAGGGCGTGTATCAATTTGATCAAATAGACCTCCTCCCCTATCACCCACTCCCCTGTCACTCCCTTCCCTACACTCCCTTTTCCATCAATCCGATAATGTACGGTCCTATTTTCTCACCACCTCCCCCACTTCCCGCCCACTCACTTCTTCTTTCCTCATTCCATTTACCCTAAATACTTCCCCTCCATTTACTTCCCACCTCTCATAATTTTACTTACTTTCCCATCTCTTCCCATCATTTACAACATCCTCCTTCTTTCAATATATTATCTTGCCCTCCCCTGCTCCTAGACTCCCATACTTCTTCTCTCATTATCACCTCAGCATCATTTCTACTTTCCCATACACCCTATCCCCCTTAATTACAACATCCTCCTTCTTTCAACATATTTTCTTGCCCTCCCCTACTCCTAGACTCCGGTACTACTCCTCTCATCGTCACCTCATCATCACTTCTACTTTCCCATACACCCTATTTCCATTACTTACAACATCCTCCTCCTTTCAATATATTGTCTTGCCCTCCCCTACTCCTAGACTCCCGTACTTCTTTCTCATCATCGCGTCTACTTTCCCATACCCTCTGTTCCCCTCCTTTTACCCTACTCCTTCCTTCCCAATCCCTCTCATCATTACTACTACTTCCCCTTTCCTACTTTCTGTCCGATGACCACACTTCCAAGCCCCTACATCCATCATTACCTCTCCACATTGTATACTCCCTCCCTATACGACCAGCCTTCACTCTTCCAGCCCCTTCCATCTCACTTTTCCGACATCTTTCTCCTTTCCTATTTTAGCTCATCTTCCCTAATTCCACCCTCCTCAGCCCTTTCCTACATCCCCTGTCATCACGACGCACAGTGGACCTTTTTTGAAATGCTGTCTCAAAATCGTAGAACTTTGGATCGGAATAACCTCCCAAGTGCGAATTGCCGGAACTGAAAACACGGCCCAGGCTTGGTCCAATTTCGGCAGCCAAGGATCGGCTAATGTTATTGGGCCAATATCGGCATTTTAATCGGCCCAATGTTGTGCACGTGCTGGTTGCCTATATTGGCTATTCAAATTTGTCGATCTACCGCCGATGCTTGGCCCAGTGATGGCACATTACTGGACCAAGTGTTACTTTTATCACGGCAAAGCATGTTTTATCAGGAAAAGCCAGAGATCGGCCCAGACGCGGCGCATTACTGTTCCAAACTTCGTCTTTACTCTAGCAAGACATGTTTTAATAGGAAAGGCCGGAGTCTGGCCCAGCAAAGGCGCATCACTGCGCCCAGTGTGACTTACTACGGCAAACCATGTTTGAAGAGGAAAAGCCAGAGTTCGGCCCAGACTCGGCGCACTGCTGTTCCCAACTTCGTCTTTACTTTGGCTAAACATTTTTCAATAGGAAAAGGCAAGGTCTGGCCCTGCAAAGGCCGGAAAGAGGTGCCAAGTATAGGCCAAAGCATTTATTCAGATTTATGTGTTTTCTAATGTCTAAGAACTATAAATACAACTGTCTCGAATGCAACTTTTTTCCTGATTTTTTTTAAGAAAAAAATTCCAAGTTCCATCTCTATGTAAAATTGTAAATGTTCAGAAAAAATTAGATTTTATGTCAATCTTAAACGTTGTAAAATGGTCTAAAACACCTAAAACCCAAAACTTACACGGAAGTTTAAAAAAATTTGTTATTAAAAAATTGTCAAAGTTCACGATGAAATTCCTAAGTTCCGTCATTACAAATTTTCAATGTTCATAAAAAATTACATTTCCTGTCATTGTCGAAAGTTGTAAAGTAGTCTAAAACGCCAAAAAACGAAATATTACACGAAGAAAAATTGTAATCGATATAAATTATTTATTTAAAAATTATTTTATTGATATTCCTGTTAACAGTTCGTATATTTTACATCTATACATAACGTCGTATAATAATAAATATTTAATTAGAAAAAGAGAGTTTAAAATTTGGTGTTTCAACTGTTTTGAGCTGTAGCTTATGAGGATGGCTTTTTCATCAAGTTTCAACTCAGAAGTTTAGCGCAATGGTTAAGACTCCCGACTGCTAGGCGATAGTTTTAGGTATAGATGTAGGTTCGATACCCCGTAGCGTTCGAAATTTTATTTATAATATAATATTTAAATATATAATATGTATTCACTCTACACCAGGAGGACCCATTAATATTCAAAGGCAAATTACTCGCAATCAATTATTATTTATTTTTTAAATACCTTTTTTGTCATATCTTTAGCTTATAGCAGTAGTGAGTGCTAAAGTTAAACAAAATGTTTGAATGAAATTTCAGTTTTTGAAATTATAATGAATATTCGGACGTTATGCAGTCGTATATAGATGCGTCCTAAAACAATTCAATGATTTTGTATTATTTTTTTAATTAACTCCGGTAATGGCGGCCAGAGTCTGGGCCAGAATTGGCCGCCAAGTGCATACCGTAGTTACACATCCAGCTATGGCTCAATACTGGCAGCCGAATTTCGGCAACATTTTTGCCAATACTGGGCCAATGTTGGGCCGTATTGGAATTCGCACTTGGGCTAGAGGGATATTTTTTTCCAATTAAAGAAGAAACCTTTCCGAATATAGAAAAGTTGTAGTGAAAGTAAAAAAAAAAATGTGACCTTGGAAATCTGTGTTGAAAATGGAATTTTTGGCAAAAAAAATCGTTTATTGAATACCAAAAACGCTTAGATTTTACATTTTATGTGCCATACATGTTTTTAGATAGATTTTTGCATGCCTAATACGAATCTGACTTGTAAATCGTTGTAAGACAAAATCCAAAATGGCTTAGCCAATATGGCAGACTAAAATTGTAAAACGAAAACGATTCAACTAAAATTTGCTACAAGGTGGGTTTTCAGGTCGCTGATTACAAATCCAAGGTCAAAATTCCAAAATTCATAATGGCGGATCCAATATGGCGGACCAAAATTGTAAAAGGGAACCGATTTTACTAAAATTAGCTACAAGGGGGTTTCTCGGATCGCTGATCCCAAGTCCGGGGTCAACGTTGGAAATTTTAAAATGGCAGATCCAATATGGCTGATCAAAATTATAGAACAAAATTTATTCGACTTAAAATAGCGTATCGGAGGGTTTGAAGGTGGCTGATTTGAAATCCGAAATCAAACTTCCAGAATTTGATAAAGCGGACCAAAGCTGTGAAACAAAACCGATTTGACAGCAAATTCTCACTAGGGGGGTTTTCGGGTCGCTGGTTTTAAATGCAGAGTCCCCTTTGTAGCAAATTTTAGTCAAATCGGTTTTCTTTTACAATTTTGGTCAGCCATATTGGATCCCCCATTTTGAATTTTCGAATTTTGACCTTGGATTCGTAATCAACAACCTGAAAACCCACCATTTTACTCTACCATATTGGCTCCGCCATTTTGGATTTTGTCTTACAAAGATTTACATGTCAGATTCGGATTGGGCATGTAAAAATCTATATAACAACATGCATAGCACATAAAATGTAAAATCTAGGCGTTTTTGGTATTCAATAAATGATTTTTTTGCCAAAAATTACATCTTCAACCTAGATTTTCAAGGTCACAATTTTTTTTTACTTTTTCTATAATTTTTCTATGTTCGAAAGGGTTTTTTCTTTAATTAAGAGAAAAATATCCCTCTAGGTCATTCCGATCCAAAGACGTCTTTCATCAGATTTGTATGAAACTTGGTATAAGGAGGTTTTTTAGGTCGCTGATTCTGAATTTGACGTAAAAAAAATGTCAAATGTCCACGTTTTGAGATCCTCTCAACCCAAACAACAGATTTTTACGAATGTGTCTGTCTGTATGCCTCTATGTCTAGCTGTCCGTATGTCTGTCAGTCTGTCTGTCTGTGAGCACGATAACTTTTGAAAAAATTGACAGATTGGATTGGGCTTTGGTATGCTCTTCAAGTGTCTTGAAATGAAGGACAAGTTCGTTAGTCAGCCGATTCGCAAGAAAATTCAAAAAGTGAGAGCATTTTCAAAATTCAAAAAGTGAGAGCATTTTCAAAATTTTTGAGACCACTTTTTTTTTAATTCAGAAATTCTATGTACGGTTGTTAGTAGTACTCAAAAATACGAACATTTCGTCTAACTGACTCTTTCTGATTAAAAGAGAATTACCGGTGTTATAGCATTTAGAATATTCCAAAAAAACAACCCAAAATGAATATTTCAAGAAAAGCAACGCACGATATGAAAAAATATCAGATGTAGAAAAACGTTGCATTTTGTACATCCTACGAGATTTTCTTAAAACCTTCTGAATTTTTTGGACAAATCCAAAATTTAAATTTCGACTGTACAAACAATAATCAAAAATCAAAAATTCCATTTTGCGATCAAACTATACAAAATACGGAAAAGATGATTCAACAGAAATTGTGTAGTAAAAAAAGATGTACAAATTTGTTGTAAAGCACATCATAAAAAGTAACATCCAAAATTAAAAAATTCAATTTGTTGGAAAACGGCACATGTTACGAAAAAAAAATTAACGAACAAAAGTTGTTTACGCAAAAAGGACCTGAAAATTTGCCAACGACTGAAGTTGTTCAACCAAAAAAGATTAACAAATTTGTTATAAACTCTTGTTTATACATACACATAAGAATTTTCTCAAAACCACTTTACGCTACGATGCGTATTTTCAGTTTAAATTGTGAAAAAAGACATTGAAAATAAACAAATCAAATTGATGGAAAACGACACTAAGTGCAATAAAATGTTTAATAACAAAATTGTTTCTTTTTTCTCATGGTATGCGAATTTATTTTTTAATTTAAGAAATTAAATTAAATTAAAATACGCATGTTTCAATACCAATGCATATTTTGAATATTGTAATAATATAAATTTATTAAAATGATAAATTTTTCGGTGTGGCTGAAAATAAAATTTGATGCAGAATAAGAAACAAATATTGAATTAATTGGGATAAAAAAAATGTTTACTATATTATTTATAATAATGGGAATAAATTATATTAACACAAAATTTGTTTTTTAATTTTTAAATATAAATAAGAAATGCCAGGCCGAGGTACAGAAATCGAGTGCGAAGCACGAGATACGTGATGAGAATGTGTCCGTTAAAGCCGAAGGAGCTACAACAAAAGAGAGTTCACAATTACCAAATTACAATTGTCGACGCTTCGACCTTTAATTTTAAAAGGTGTGTGCCTAGTCTATTACCCTAGGCTATTGCAATAAGTGAGCGTCAATAATTACGGCATATTAATGGGAATTGTAAATGTATTCTATTTTCAGCAATATCAATAAATAACTAAAAGCAGAAATTATTATCCCCGTGAAATTTTCTAATATTGAGGTTCCACAACGAAATTTGTTGACAAGAATACAAAATATTAATTTTTTTACAAAGATTTATGATGAAATATCATGAAGCTTTGAATCCCGCTTGATAGTTATCTTCAAAAAATAACTAGGTCTGAAAAAGACTGAAATGTGCGCTTTTGTTTATAAATATTTTCAATCAAATAATAACATTTTGATTATTCAACCAATTTTTCCTTTTTTCTGTTTTTTTTATCAATATAATATTTCTTATATTCCAAAATCAAAAGTCGCCAACCTCAAGTTCCTGGAAAATTCTATACATCGTGATTGGAAAAAAAGTAAATTGGTTAAGAATTGCGACCTGCTCCTTAAATTTTCTGCGGAAAGCCATTCCTGAACCACCGTGCGGCGCGGCGTGGCGCAGCAGATGCATCTAGATTTACGCGAGCAATTCCGAGCGCCCAGGCTTATACCGACCTGAATTTAGCAATTGAAATCACTAAAAAAATTATTGACTTCAAATTATTCATGAGCGAGTATCGTTTCATTAATTAAGCAAATCTATTTCAAAAATCTGGTTTTCCATAACAAAATAATAACTTTCAAATGTTATTTTTCTTAATTCTTTTTCTAAACTATCCTAACGTATATAAATAAAATAAAGCACTTTCGCAAATAATTCAAAATATTCGTTATAATAAAAGATATTTAACAAATTGAGTTAGAAGAAACTTGCACGTCACTTTCAGAATTAAATACTGATCCTTCGGTGAATTTTTTATATTTCTAGGTGGAACTTCGTTCTTAACTACTTTTGAATGTCTGCTTTGGAATAATATACTTCAATTGCTTGCATTTAAAAATGGGCTTTAAGCAGCGAATCTGAAACAAATGTGTTGTGTCTCCCATACATCTAAAGTCACAGCGTCTTGAAAAATACCCATTTTAACGACATTTCACCAGGCATCGATTTTCTCAACATAAGTTGTTTCTGGTTTACTTTATGTGCAGGGTCATTTTTTTCATAATAAAAATATATACCATTCCCCTTGAAACCAAAAAAAAAAAATTAATTTCAGTTTTAATCGACTATATATTTTTGATGTTATGGTTGCCGATTTTAATGTTTTTCGTCTACTGGCCTAAGGTCAATATTTTTCATAATAATTATTTTCATTTAAAAGTTATGATAAAATTGCTCTCTGCTCTCTAAATATGAATTAGTGAAAATTTCACTAGTTGAATTAGTAAATGTATGGTTCACTAACCAAATAGTAATATTTTGATGCTTTACTTTTAAAATAGTAAATATTTGACTAATAAATTAGTAAAAGTTTTACTAATCTCAATTAGTAAACATGGTTTACTATTATTTAGTAGCTTCACTTTACTAATTCATTAGTAACCTAGCGCGATCACTAACGAATTAGTGAACTGCAAGTATTTCGACCAATCTGAAGTCATATCCTCATATGACATTGCGTGCTACTTGATGCCACGCTATTTGAGATTCGCAATGTGTTATCGTGAAGTCAGAAAAAGTGTTTAATTGTATAGTTTATAATTTTATTAATGAAACGAGTTATACTGCTGGATATTGTGTATAAGTACAATGGTCAAACATACACTAATCTAATGAATAAATTGTATAATATTATAATATCAAATTATAATTATCAACATAATTTATAATTTAACCTTGAGGTTAGGTTTATCAAAACAAAACTATTAATTCCAATGATACACGAAAACATTCGGAATACACAAGATGTTTTAAATTAATAATGTCTTCTATTTTAATTACTATAAGGTGGATCATTGTCGTTTTCTAGCGGAAACGTCCATATGCGTTGATGCTGAGGCTGAAAAGCTCACCACACAAGAGTTGGCGAATGAGTTGTGTCAAGACACAGGTGCCTTATTTAGATGAAGATTCGTCAAAAATTTAGATAAGTATCTTTAATATCGGCTGTTACCAGGAACGCTTTTATCCGGGTTGACACTGAATGTCAATTTTAAAATTCGCGAAAAAACTGGGAGTTTTTTGAGGCCGGGAAACACCGAGATATGGAAATTTATTTTTTGAAAGAAAATTTAACACATTTTTAGATAAAAAATTTATCTCTCAACATTTCCTGAATGTTAAGTTCAGTTGTTAACTTCTTCAGTTGCGATACCATTCAGTTTACAATGCGTTATTCTAAAATCTTTTACTTTAAACATTTTCCACTTTAGATTTTTATTTTCAAGCGTATATTTCCAATTTTATGAATTTCAAAATGCAGTTTTGAAGGGTTAACAATTAAAAGCGTTCGAAATTAAATATTTTTGATGAAAAAAGTTTTTAGTTCATCAACTGTGAATATAAATTAAGTTATGACTTTTTGAATTCAACTGTCCTCAAGGTATCGAAAGTGGAAAATCAAAATGTCAAAATTAAAGAGTTTACAGATTTCAACGATAAAAATTTAAATGTTTCAATTCGAAAGCTTCAATTGAAACTTCATAAGCTATTTTTAATTTTGAAATAACTTCACATTTGGTCGAAAATTTATCTTTTTTAATTAAAAATTTAATTTTCTCGATTAAAAATTGAAACAGAACGTTCAAAATTGATTCTATTTCGTTAAAATATATTTTTATACTGAAAATTCAAGTATTCTATTTTTCGTTGAAACTCATTACGTTTGTTAAAAATTGAGCTATTTTGTTGAAAATGAATAAAGCTTGATCATTTTAGTTGAAAATTCATTTCTATGGTTGAAAATGAGTTTTTTTATTACAAAATTAATTGTTTCAACTGTAAGTTGAACTATTCTCTTTTCAGTCAAACATTTATAGTGTAAATTCAACTATTCTATTTTTGGTTGAATATTTATTTCTTGGGTTAAAAATTGCACTATTTTTTAGGAGTTTTTTCGTTTTGTAAAAAATTCATCATTTAGGTTGATAAATCCAGTATTTAGTTTTAAATTCTTTTTTGTTGTTGATGATACATCACTTCAGTTGAAAAAATTCACTTTTTTGGTTGAAAATTTAATTTATTTGTTGAAAATTCAGTTTTTAAAATGAAAATGTAACTTCAATGTTCTCTGCTGTTTTCCGCAATAATATTTGTATACTAACTCACCTGAGAGCACTCGCTATGTTGCCAGGAATGTTGCTCAATTCAAATTTTTCTACGGGAAAAAGCTATACAAAATCGTAGTTAAATAAGGGTACTTTGTCTAGCAATACGAAAAATGTTATTTATTTGCAGATCGCAGAAACTAATTTTGGTGTCAATAGGCAAGGAATCGACAACGTTAATCGACCAAAGAGTACCATTCCAACCCCAGATCTTCTTCGCCTACTACCAGAATCGTCGAATGTTGCAAAAATTTAGTTAGGAAGTGCAAGAGAAATGAAAAAGAGAGTTGATGTGTTGTCAGACCTATGAGTTTAAAAAAAAAACTCAAAAACTTGAGCATGAAGGCAATATGAAAATGATAAATTACAGGGTAGCCGTTTCAATCAAAGAAAAAATTCCCGGTCATTTTCCCGTTCACAAAAATTTTTCACGGTCAATGAAATTACAAAATTTGAACTCGAAGGCTAAAAATTTTCCATTTGAAGTAATAAAAACTGAACAATTTCCAATTGAATGCAGTTAAACCGCCAAATTAAAAATTTGAAACTTTTATAAATTGTAGAGTTCAAGATTAAGCTTCAGTTCCAAACATATAAATCCACGTTATCATTTTTATTGCTCTCAATCAAAGAATCAATCAATGAATTAAAAATTTTTGAAAATCATATTATCTTTAACAATTTCAGGCTAGTTCTTTTATTTTCAATACCTTAAAAAAATTTTAAATGCTTCCACAATAATTTTTAGAAATTTTGTAAATCTCTTAATATTTTCCTAAAATTAATTTTTAAAAATGAAAGACCATTTTTAATTTTCCTAGGAATCTTCATTAAATTATTTGTATTCCTTTGAAGGCTTTCACAATTCTTAAGAAGCTTCTAAATTTTTGGTTCAAAGTCTGCAAAAATCTATATTTTGTTTTGAATTATACTGTCAGCTACTTGCGCCCAAAGATATTTCTAAATATAGAGTAATTGCTCTTTATCTTAAAAAAAAATTTGTAATTGAATTGTGTAGAAATGGAATCTTTTAGACTGAAACAATATTTAAAATTTAATTAATGCTTTTGATCATGGATATATTATTTTGAAGTTATTTTGAAATTGAAAATAGACAGTATATAAAGTTTCAATAGGTGTTTACATTTATTTATCTAATAAGAACTGATTTCCAATCGTCTTAAAAAATCAATTATCTTTCATTTTAATCCTTAAAGTACAGTTCAATTTTAGCAATTATTAGTTGAAATTTATATTCACAGTTTTTTTTTTTTTTTTTTTTTTTTTTTATACCATTAAGCCGTTTCTCTTTCGGCGAGCCTCTAGGGGTAGGCGTGACACTACCCGATTCGGGTAGTGTTTCTAGGTGGATAGTTTCTTGTAGTAAATAACTTCAAGTGTGGGCTCACCACACCCACGACCGCCAACAGCAACGCAGTAGTATTATTCTCGAACGGTCACCCATCCAAGTACTAACCGCGCCCAGCACTGCTTAACTTCAGTGATCTAACGGGAACTGGTGTTTCCAGCGTGGTATGGCCGTTGCCATATCACAGTTGATCAACTGAAAAAGTTTTTTATCCAAAACCATCAATTTCAAACCCTTCTAATTTCTAATTTCTTAAGTCTATAACACTGCATTTAAAAATTCTTCAAATTAAAATGTACGCTTGAAAATTAAAATCTGAAATGAAAAATTTTTAAAGTGAAAGATTTTTGAATTACGCATTCTAAACTGAATGATATCATAATTGTAAAATATAACAATTTATCTAATTATTTGAGAAGGGTTGAAATACAGGTTGGAAAGACTTTTTTTTTTTAATTTGTGAAATTCCTGGTCAAAAAATAAATCCACTGTCATTTCCTGGTTGTTCCCGGTCTCATAAGATTACCGGTCCAGCGGCCACCCTGAAATTATCATATTATTGTTTTATTTAACTATTGTAGATAAAAAGGAATTCAAGATCAATTTATTTAATTACTATTACCTGGCCAAAACCACAGCACCATTGAATATCTATGTACTTTTTTGTTTCAAATATTCTGTTTTATTGTCAATAAAACTTACATGAATTTATAACAGTGCATATTTTTTATATACTACCATTTTTTATAATCTCCTTTCAATTTATATTTATTTTGAAAAAATTAATTTTTTCACTATATAATTAGTGACTTTTCACCCTTCAATTAGTACAACTGCAATGGCAGGGATTACTAATTGCTTAGTGGAATTTCACTAATTTCATAAGTGGACAATTTCCACTCATCAAATTAGTAGTTTTCTACTAATCGTTAGTGACCGACTTCTCTCTAATTGAATTAGTGAAATTTCACTATCAATTAGTGCGGAATTTCACTAATTCATATTTAGAGGGTAGCTCCTCTCGGATCCGAACCCAGTTCTTCCAGAATTTAAGCCAGTAGATCATTATATTATTATTATTTTTATTAATTTTGTGAAATTTGTATCGCATTTAAATTGATTTTTTATAGTCTTAGAGGAAATTTGACACATTTTTGTACTTTTCAGTACTCGTCTCTGGCTTGCGCTCAAGCACTCGCCTTTGGGTCGTGCTTGCTCATCTGCGACTCATGCTGAAAAAATTAGACTTATAAAAGTATCACTTCTTTCTCTTGATGCATGATACACTATTATATGTATTCCATTCAGATTTTTAAAAAACTTCACATAGCGGTAAGGTATTCTAATATTTAATTCGTTCCATCAAGTTATTAATTTGTCATTGAATACTTCTTATCTGCTATCTTTTATGTTAATTGTGATGGTTAATTATGCAGATTTTTAATTCAAGTTTAATGCAACATCCCTATTAAGGTATAACTGACGAGCGATAATGAAGCAAATTGCCCGAGGTACAATTCTCATAGCAACTTCCTGATTAACTTTGAAAAAAATTTATTAATATTCAAAGCAGTCAACCTCCGACCCGAGTGATACAATGTGGTGAGCACTGGCAAGATAGTCATGTTTCGCTAATGCCGGGTTTGTAGATGACAGCCGTGTCTAACAAGACTTGATACCGCTGTCCAATGATATCTTTCAAGGCTTATCGCCTACAGTACGATCCCACATGTGATATATGGTTACATACAATTACATATCCCACGTATTATATTTACTTCATTTGGATGATCTACAGCACGTGTCAAAGTGAAAGTTTCATCATTAAGAAATACAACTTTACTTACGAAAAATGTATCTCCAACTCCTTAAGTAGAAAATGAACTAATTAGTAACATTTCTAGCGTACTGCTTTGTTCGTGAGTGAAAAGAAGATACTATGCATAAGATTTTTTTAAATTTATAAATAAAGATCCAACATTCTTACCGAAAAAAATTTCACGGAATGACAACTGTCATTTGGTTATTGTGAATTCTCATTTTTTCTGACTCATAGGTCCTTCGAACGTTGAGAATTGTGTGCTATCATAAAACGGTTCAAAATAATTCTTTAGTTCTTTCTAAGACGAAGAATTTCGCTATTAGATGTTTTATCCTATGTTGAAGTTTTCAGCCATAATTTCAATTTTTTTATTTTCTTGCGGCATTTTGCACGTTTCATTTAAAAAAATAATATTCTTATCAGAAAAATGTAAAGGGTTATTTCCTGGAGTATTTATTGTATCTACTGTGGTTCCGTGCGGGAGTTGAATTTCGAGTTTTTCGATTAATATTTTTCATGGTACAATCCATGCATATTGGCGGTAGAAGTCTGACTAACAAACTTACCTGTCATTTTCCATCCCTAAATAGAGTGCCAAAGGAAATTTTGATGGAAAAATGTCTTCGAAGATTATCGTGCAGTGAGACAATAGGCCGACAGACAGACCGACAGACCGGCAAACATACCTGTTCGGAAAACCTATTTTTTCTAAATCAGGTGGTCTCAAAACGTCGAAAACTAACGAAAACTGAAGAGATAGAAATTCAGATAATCTAATACCTTCCATCATGAATGATGAGATAGTAAGAAGTGGTGTCACACTATGTCTCGAAAATCTCTCAATAATGTTTTTGAAGACCTGATTAACTTTTCTTCACTCTAGTTACTTTACTGCCGCACAAATCAAAAAGATACATATGTCTAATCTCACTCGAACTGAGAAAATCGACAAGGAAAAAAGGAGAACAACTTCTTCAGGTTCTTCTTCACATGTATGCTGATGATGTATTACATGCCTTGTACAAATTTTAAGAAACGCAAAGTGCTTCGTGTGTCTATATATGTTGTATTTTTTAACTTCTCCGACTTTCCTCATTCATAAACAATCGTTTTTACAATGAATATTAATAATTAATAATTTTGCTTAACACAGTCAGACCAGCTTATATATAGAAAACCTTAGGCGAATCATAAAAAATTTGTACTCTCACACTCTTGCATGGTTGAATTGAAACTTTCGAATTATCTAATAAATTATTGCAAGTATTAGTTTTTTTCAGATAATTAGCATTTTTTACTGAAAATTGAACTTGATTTTTTAACAATTTTAGGTTACTTTGGCGTTTTACATGAAAACATCAGCATTAGATTTCATTTCAATGATTTTTGTTTCAAATATTAAAAATGTTAAGCTTGAAAAATGAAGGTTTTTGTTTGTATTTTATGTCGCAAACTAAAATCATTATTACAAAAGCATTACATTCAGAAGAAGATTAATAATTTTTAAACAATTTCAGGTTAAGATGGCGTTCTACATCGAAAATTGGTATTTTCAACAACAAAATTATCATCATTTGAAAAAGAGTTTGAATCATGAAAAATTTGAGGTTATGTTGAAATAAAGTCAGTGTTTTTATAAAAAATCATTAGACTTCAAACAAGATGCAGAATCTCTATAGAATGGTAGAATAAGCTAGCGGTTTTCACCGAAAATATCGATATAGGTTTCAAAGAAGATTTAGAATTTTTGAACAATTTAAGGTTACGATTACGTTTTTCACTGAAAATCGCTTAATTGAAACTGGAATGATTAGGCTTGAAAAAATATTTACAATATCTGCACAATAATATAGTATGTTGGCGCTTTTTTTGTGGGAATTAATTTATTTTAGACAGGAAATATCAGGTTGAAAAGAAGATTCACAATCTAAAATAATTATTTGTTATGTTATGTTAGTGTTTTTTGTCTAGAATGACTATTGTTATTGAAAAATCATTAGGTTTGAAATAATTGTGAAACACTTAAAAAACAATAGGATATGCCAAGACTTTTTACAGGAAAGTCGTTGATTTAAGGATTTAAACAAAAATCATTTGACTCGGAAAATTAAACTTACAATCTGAAACAACTCTAGGTCATGTCAGTGTTTTTCGTCGAAAATTGATATTTTCAAACAAAAATGCAACATCTTGATTGTACATATATATATATATATATATATAAATAAATTCTGGAATTGGAATATGAGTTTTCTTCCACGATTATGAAATTATGGGTTCCGGAGCATAAGCGCATAGGTACTAAAAATTGAATTCAATAGGAGATTTAAAAAAAAATGCTTAATCTAACGCAATTTGAAGTTTTTTCAACAAAAAAGTAATTTTAAGCTATTTCTTAGGTCTATAATATTTTTGCATGGATCAAACAATGAAAGGAACATACTAAAAGAAGCAGCCACCTCCAAGAAAAACTCTTGTCCAAGGTACGCATCCCCAAGAACGAAAATATTGACACACAAAGAATCGCATAACTTTTTGATTTCCTTATGTGAAGAAAAAAAAACAAGAAAATAGCTCCCAGCTATTACTCAGTTCCACTGAATCGTAAAAAGAACAAATAAACATATGTAATCACTTTATAAAAAAAATACCACACATGGATGTATTGATATTAATTTTATTTTCATATTTAAGAAATTAGTTACACAAAAAAAACAATAATCATACGCGTAGCGTACGTGTTTGTTTTCTGTTTAGGAATAAATTATGAATATTATTATGAAACTCTAGCCTTCAGTCGGCACCCTGGGTAATTTACTCGACCCTATGATCATATATTTTCAAGAATCTCGAATAGAAGAAAAAGCATATAAAGTTGAAGAAACAAATGAGCAGGAATCCCGACGAAATGAAAAGCCGACGCGGCTGGGCGCGTCCCGGAAAGAGAGTCTGGGATCGCAGTAGAACCATCGGTATAAGGTCCCCTCTGACCCGACTCGATGGCAAACGACTGGACGTAAGCTGATTTATGTATGTTCGAAGGCTGCGTTTACGTGCAGCCTGAGGCTTTTCGCTCGTGGCATGGACATCGCGGGGAAAGCTCGCAAAGTGTACGAGATACGCGTTAGACGAACGTCATCGTCGACGATGCGATGTATAAATATGAGTGCAGTTTCACCGGCCGATCTTAGGCGGCGTGGCGTCGCTCATACATGAGCGGCGCGGTGCATCCAGTGGCTTAGAGGTGGAGGGGATACATTGGTGGGAAAGAGATCGCCGATACTCACTATATATACATATATATATATATATATAAATATATATATATATATATATATATATATATCACTCCTATAAATCCCTCCGCATCTAAGGCCCTAGATAGGTCTCGCTATTCACGCATAAGCTACGCCACGTCGCTGAAGCTGGGTCAGTGAGACTGCATTCTGTGGGACCTATACTGCTCACTATTCGATACCAGAAGTCGATCGATCCTAGTCGCGAATTGACTCAAGACGTTGAATACGTTTTATGGTCAAACGATTTCTCCGATTAATGCACTGGTCTTCGACAAATATCCTCTACCATTTACGTACTTTCCTTCGATTTAAAAAATCTCTATTGCAATAAATTTATCAACTGCTCTTCACTTGTATTGGTCGGTACTAAAATATATTTTGATCTGGTGTAATCTGCTTACACAGTAAATCCGCGGATTTCAAACAATTGGATATAATTCTGTTCATAAACTGCTGCTCAAAATGATTGATTAGGAATGTTTAACCAAAACAGATCGATATTCAACCAAACAGATGCGAATTTTCTGCAAAACAGTTTTAATCAGAAAATAAATTTTCAACAAAGAAGACGAATTTTAAACGAAATAGATACATTTTCAACCAAACAGAATGACTTTCTAACATAATTTTGGAATTTTGAACATAAGAATAAAACTTAAGAAAAAGGAATAATTCTCTACCAATATTACAATAGTAGACTTTTCAACGAACAGAATGTAATTCTCAACCATGATCAGTTGAACTTTTGACTCGAGAAGCGAAACTTGTACCTAGAAAAATTAACTTTTAACTATGATGATTACGTTTTGCCTATCATAGTTAAATTTTTAAATAAAATAATGACACTTGAAAACAAGAGTTCAACTTTCAATCATACAGTTGAATTTTCAACTAAATAGTTCATTTTCCAACTAAGAAAGATACATTTTTAATTAATAACGAAATGGTTGAATTATCAGTTACAAAATTAGTTTCTGACCAAGAAAAGTGAATTTTCGATTGAAATAATAAATCTTTAACAATACAAAAAAATTAATTTCTAAGGAAGTAGTTCCACTTTCAACCATGTAGTTGAGTTTCTAAACAAAAAGACAAATTTTCGAAAATATATGTAGTTGAATTCTTACCCAATACTGATGAATTTTCAGGCGAAAAACAAGAATTTTTAAACAAGACAGATTTGTCAGTCCACGAAGAAAACAGTTTACACTGCGTTGCTGAATTTTCGACCTAAAAAGACCAATTTTCTGAAAACAATTGAATTTTCGGCAAAAAGGTTCACTTTCAACCAAATGATTGGATATTTGACAAGAATGGTTGAGTAGTTGATTTTCCAACTAGAAAATATTTTAATTTGAAATAAAATGTAGTTCATTGAAACCAAAAAAGGTGAACTTCAAACAAAATTTTTGAATATTCCACTAAAACGGATTTATTTTTCAACCAAAAATTTTCATTTTGAACCAAAATAGATGAAATTTCTACTAAAAGAGATAACATTTTTCAAAAAGGTTTATTTTCAACCAAGTAGTTCAATTTTCAACCCTGAATGATTCAATTTTACATTAAATGATATTTTTAAAATCAAAAATATAATGGTAGACTTTTTAACTTTTTAAATTAATTTTCGACCGAAAAACCTCTTAATCAACTCTGCTATACAATTTTTTTCTAACAATGTTTCTATAGATTTATTGATTCCCGACTCCTACTTCTGGAACATTTACAACATTCCAGGATCAACAAGAAATGTTTTAGAAAATTTTAAAGGGGATAGGAAAAAAATTCAAATTTTGCTATATGGAGCTATTAAGCGCTATTCCTCTGAGACTTAAAACTTTATTTTAAATTAAACAAAATTATTCTTTAAATGTAGATTTCTGAATATATTCGTTTTACTTGAGTACTGTTGCCTGCAGAACCACAATTTAGAATGAAGCAGCTACATTTTATTACTAATAATGTAAAATTTCTTAATCGAGGTTTGAAAAACAATTGAAATCAAGCTTTATTATATCAGAAAGTTTATTAAATTTTTCTAAACCACTACATTCGAAATGAATCTTCCATGACCAATATCTCGATAACCGCAAATTATGGAGGTCAATAGTTTGGCCTACAAAACACTGATCATATCTTCGGAAAATTCTCAGAATGTCTGACCATAACTAGTCATTTTCACTTAGACAACCACCCCATAGAGAAGTAGAGAATGTCACATTATGATAGCTGTGAACTTTCCGAAGTGGAAAAAGTAGTGCTTGGCCAGACGAAAGTTTTGGACCTAAAACCTTTAGTTACAATCTACTGAAGCTAAACATTATTATTTGAATAACCTAAAAATTAAGCATTTGATGACTATATTAATGAATATTACACTGCCGTGCAAATTTTAATTTTTTTGATGCGAATAAGACTCACAAAATGTTCCCAAATTAATTTTACCTGCTGCACACTAATCTGAGTTCAAAAACTTCCCATCACGTCGCGTTTTTGAGAAAATAGGGGTTGAACCCCCTGGAAACGGCGTTTATAGCCATTTTTGATCAATTGTAGATCTGAACCTATGACGTGCAACAA
>CAKNXH010063894.1:0-12093 GCA_932178445.1 Andricus quercusramuli
TGATTTTAGACCAAGTAGACAAAAAACATTAACATCATATAAAAATTCAGTCATGTCTTCCAACTGAGGGACTTCGGTGTCTTGTTGGTTATTTTGCTTTACACTCAGTTCACGATAGAACCTTCTTTCATCTGCCTGAAGGGTTCGATTTTGTTGCCTTCTTGCACTACTTTTCTTGTAACGACGCAGTCTAGCAGTAAGAACATCAAGTCTCTGCCGCTGGAAGTCTATAATCTCATCCAATATTGCTGGTGTCAATGTCTCGATGTACCCAGGATGGATGATTTTAATAACATGGTGTATCAGCTTTCTGGTTCGATTTCCTTTCTTATATTGAGTCAGTGGACCCAATTTGCACCTTACTTTGCTGACATCCATATCCAACCTGATCTTCCATGGCAGATCTCGCTCCTGTCTTGGGGCAAAGACTGTATTTATAGGCCTAGTTCTGCGACCCAACGTTCTAACGGTTGCCGCAGCTGCACAGTATACAAGAGTTTGCACCTGTGACGCATTTTGTGTTGTGTTCAAATGCATAGGTAAAACCTTGCTGTTTAGGTGTTCTATTAGTGCCCGCAGATCATTTGTGATTTTCGTCTTGGGCAGTGAATCCCCTTTTGTCGGTTCTACATGTCTGAACTCTAGTAGAGCATGACCAAAATTCCTTTCAAGGTGCTGTAGATTTTCTGGGACTTCGCTGTTCATATCATCGTTCATAATATCCGGATGTGGTTCTAGTCCATCCGGTACTTGATGTTCATTATCCCTAGCACCTACGTCTTCAGCTGCAATAAAGTTTTCGTTTTCCACATCTTCCAATGGAAGTTCATCAATAGAAAGCTGCTGTTCCACTTCCATTTCGATGGCTGCTATTTCAACAACCGAAAGCAATTTGTTTACAGATATTAAGCGTTTTTGATCTGCCAGATTCTGCTCATTTATTCTTGTGGCTAGCCCTGAGTACTTAAGTAAGAAGAGACGATGATGTTCTCTCCTTACACTTTGCTCACTTTTCTTTGCCAAAAAATAAAAGCGCATCACATCTCTGTTCATATAGTATGTCCATTTTAATCGCTCCCTTGGTTGTTGAACCTCGGCTTCTGGCACTGGTTGTATTAGGCCGTCTACCTCCGGACGATGTGGTGTTGCTGGATGTTCACCAGGTTGATGAAGAACATTAATTGCCACTGCTTGTTCGTGTGACGCGGCTTCCTCTAACTGCTGTTCATTTCCGTTGTTCTTCCACTCCAAATCAACCTGCTGTTTAATCTCCATTGCTCGATCTTCTGAGATGAATAGATTAGTCCTGATGTCCTTCACTTTAGCGATAAGATCTCTCAATGCGACTTTCTCTATTTAAGGATACTTTGCGGCAAATTTCGTTCTGAAATTTTGTCCTTTTTTTCGTGATGTTTCAAACTTCGCACTTTCATAATAGAGACGCATCAATTCCTCATTCATTGTGGTATCCCACATGATGCTCTCCCACGGTATTTCTGTTGAAGTGGTTGGCTGCAAATAGCTAACGCTAGCCAAAGCATCCTCAGTAGACGCAGTTGATGTTTCACTGCTTACCGTATGTCGCAGATGTTCTTGCTGGCCATCTGTTTGATTAATGAGATCTGCCTGACCATCTCGCAGCTTACCATCACCACCGTCCCGCATGCTGTGGCCCCCAGCGGTGGCTCCAGGGGCGCCCCGACGATCCTCGGGTAGCGACAAGCGTTTCAAAATTTTTTAAATACTCTCCATTTATGGGTTTTGATGTTCCTCTTAGTCACTTTCCTCTTCGTTCTCTGCCTCTCTGGCATGGGAAACCCTGCTAGTAGCAATGCTACAGCCAACATCGCCGTCAAATTCATGAGAGGAAAGCTCAAGCCCTACCGCGACGACAACGCGAGAACATCTATTATTATATTATTAACACCTATATATATTATTATTATTTTTTTCTTTTCAAACTTTTTCTCGGGTGAACCCGGTTTTTCGCCATAGTTACGGACTAAGTCAAGTGACTGATGAGACGAGGATGCTATAAGTTATTTCAATACGTTGTTTGAAATCATTTACGATGATGTTGTAGGTACAAAATTAGAAGCATGGTGTAGTTTGCAGTTCCACTTTGCCGCTGTTATCCTTACGCAGCGGCTGTGAGTGTTGAAGGTGACACCAGTCGCCTCTGGATGCTTTCTTATAGCTACCACATTTAGAGAAGTTGTAGGCTCCAGAAGCTTCGATCATGATTCCTTAAAGAAACCAACCCCAAATCTACTGGAACGTGCACGTCATCCGCTTCTGCTCCTTCTGTCCTAGAAGGTAAGCAAAAGCGGGAAATTTACGCGTGATAACATCGGGCAACACTGTTCCTTGGAGTCAGGTCTCTAGCCGCGGATGACCTTACGCGGCAGACAAGACAGTTGGAGATGAAGGTTTCACCTCTGGATACTTTTTTAGAGCTACCAATCTTTGTAGAATTTAAGAGGAACGGTGTTGATGGACCAGATGGAGTGATCCCAGGAGAACAGGCTTTTGCATCCGGATCGCGGTGAAATGAGCCTGACGCTGGCAAGCCGGAATCTTGTTGAGTTGGCTAATAAATGAAGCTCTCGTACCTCCAAGACAGCCGATTATGAGAATTATAAGATGGACTTTGTAGCCTTGGTACAGCGTACTCCGCTTGAAAAGAAGTGCTTGATATTTCGCCCGTTTTTCTCCCTCCTTTGCCGTGATATTACCATCGGCTGGTGCCGAGAATTCAATCACGTAAATGATCTTGTTCTTCAGATCTTGGAGGACAATGTCAGGCTTCGTAGCACGGATACGTTGAGTGGTGGAGAATGAGAAATTCCAGTAGATCTTACACTGATCATTCTTCACAACTGACTCGAGTTTCCCCTGGGCGTAGGGCAAGACGGGCAATAGATCAACACCATAGAAATGCCTAAGATGGTAATATAACACTTTTAGAGCTGCATTGTGTCTCTCTATGTACGCGCAGCGTGCATATTTAAAGCATCCACTGAGAACATGTCCAAGTGTTTCGGGCTCTTGCTTGCACGCTCGGCAGTTGGTATCGCGTACAAGTACATTCATTATGCGCTCGCGGTAAACTAAGGTGTATATGACGCCGTCTTGACAGGCGAAAAGAAATCCCTCGGTCTCGGATCTCGAACCACCAGACTTGAGAAACATGTTGGACAGACCCATCGAGAGCTCTTCTCTACGTATGATGCCGTAGAACTTACCATGGAGGGTTTTCTCAGCATGTTCTCTTAGTGGAAGCGTATGTTCTGCTTCCTGTATACGACTTTTGAGCACCAGAGGTGTTAGTGATGCTAGGCCATGTGTAATGTCGCTCGAATTAAATGGGAGATCAAGCTCTTCTGCGGCCCTATCTGCTGCATGGTATAGAAACACCGCAACATTGGCGACTTCACGTTGATGTACGAGTCGCATAAGGGAATCCGTGCTTTTTAGAACTGAGCAGGCTGTAGCCAGAACCCTTCTTCGATGAAGACACTCTAAGCTTAGCAATCCTCTACCCCCTTTATCGCGAGGAAGATATATTCGAGGTACGGAAGATCTAGGATGAAGACTTCGTTGTATTGTCATCATCTTGCGTGTGCTTCGATCAAGTTGTTTTAACTCATCGACGTTCCATTTTACTGCACCAAACGTGTAGAGCAGTATAGGAACGGCCAGCATATTGGTCGCCTGGATCTTATTCTTTCCAGATAATTTGGAAGCCCAAATTTTTCTGAGAATTTGGCGATACCTTTTTCCAAGGGCCGTTTTCAAGTTATGCACATTTTGGGTTTCCGCTTGCGGTATTCCAAGATATGTATATGTTTCTCCAATACCAAGATGTTGAATCGTATTTCCGCCTATGAGTTGAACATCCTGATCGTCACTGGATGATGTAGTTTCTAGACTTCCTTGGTATAGGTGGACGCAGGCACACTTGTCCAGTCCAAAGCGCATGCCAATCGCTTTAGAATACCTATTTACCGCATCTACAAGGATGTTAAGGTCCTTTTTTGAGGAAGCAAAGAGTTTAAGGTCGTCCATGTATAAAAGGTGGTTGACCTTATATTCTCTTCTGTTCGGCGGGCCACATAGGTATCCAGAGCTTTTGCCTCGGAGCACAATAGATAGAGGCAAGAGGGAGATGCAGGAAAGTATCGGACTTAGAGAGTCTCCTTGGAAGACCCCCCCTCTTATAAGTGACAAAGCTTGTAGTGACTTCTCTTTTGTCAGATGTTATGACAAATCTTGTCCGCCACAAGAGCATAAGCTGTTTTATGCATCGCACTATTTTTGGATGCACCTCCATGCGCTCAAGCAGCTTAATAAGTAGCTCATGGTTCGTGTTATCGAATGCCTTACGGTAATCAATCCAAGCCATGGACAGATTGCGTCGATATCTGATCGAGTCCTGGGTAATACACCTGTCTATTAACAGGTTCTTCCTGCAACCTGCCAGCCCTCTCTTCCATCCACGTTGTTCGACTATTACACTCCATACCGGCTCGATAGATGTCAATATCCTCTCTTTGAGGATGCCAATGAATAGCTTGTAGCTGGTGTTTAAACAAGCTATGGGCCTGTAGTTCTTTTGACTTGACAAATCTCCGGCCTTAGGGATCAATACCGTGCGTCCTTCCACTAGCCACTGCGGGACCGATTGTTCTCCGTTTAAGAAAGTAGTAAATATACGAGCTAGATGTTGGTGCGTAGAAGTAAAATTCTTCCACCAAAAGTGGTTGATTTTATCTGGCCCTGGCGCCGAAAAGTTCTTAGTTCTAACGATAACTTTCTTCACTTTTTCAGCAGTAATTAGTGGTCAATCTTCCTCTGGACCTTGTAACCTTTGCCTTCGGCAAAGGTTTCGAAAGAGTGATATATCAGAAGCGTCTTCATTTAGCTGACAAGTATCTCCATATACTTGCTCCGAGAAGACTTGAATCTCTTTTCGACTAGGCGGATTTTTAACTACACATGACGCTTTATTGAACAGACGGAAAGGATTAGTAGAAAAGGTGGAATTTTCCTGAATCCACTCAACTCGCCGTTCAAGGCGCTGTTTCGCTGTTGAAAGAGATCTTACTTTTTGCGTCCAGTGCTGCTTGATGGTCAACAGTTTACACTTGTAATGATTCGTCTGGATAGTCACATGCCAATATAAGATGTAATATTCATTTTCTAAAACGGACATTGGAATGTATCTATAGAAGGGCATCCATTCTGTTAAAAGTCCTAGGTTTAGGGGAAAATGATGATGTACAATGCCCGCCACATCATTATGTCTGTGCGTATATTCTCTTTGAGCCACTACGCGATAACCATCAATAATGTGCTCGATGGATTCGTTGGTATCTCCACATAATCGGCACCGGTCAACCACGTCTTGATGTAACACGTGTTTGCGATAATTCCTGGTGCTGACAATTCTATCCTGAATCGCAATGACGAATCCTTCCGTTTCTGGATACAGGAGTCCCTTTCTCAGCCAAATATTGGATTCCTCACTATCCACTTCATATTGATCTAGCGTTTTGGGGTGTTCGCTGTGGATGGCTTTCTGTCTCCATTGCGTTTCTAATTGTTCTATGGTTTCTGCCCTGATATTCAAGGCCTTCTCTGAGGACAAATTCAAGGGCGTGTCGTCAAGATCCGCTTTACAGTTGGTGCTGTGAAGCGTAACATCTCGCTTGCTGTTAAAATAGTCTCGCAACTGCGTAACTTGTGACTCACACAGTTTTCTGACATCCACAATGCCTCTGCCCCCTCTATGTCGTGGTAGAACTACCCTTTCACTCGTCGAATTACGGTGGTGCATTCGGTGTTTCGTCATTTCTACGCGGATGATTCTGTTTAATCGTTCGAGGTCAGTTTTCGACCATTTGATGAGCCCAAAAGAGTACGTGGGAACAGGGATGGCGTAGGTGTTGATTGCCCTGATCTTGTTTGCCGAGTTAAGAGAACTCTTCAGAACCAATCTGAGTCTTGTAGTGAATGCACTCGTTAGGCTTTTCTTAACTATCGTATGCTGAATACCCTTAGATTCAAGAATACCCAGGTATTTATATGACTCGCCCTCAGCCATTGCCTCGATGTCATTCCCGAAATCGTTCTCTATCTCTGCGGTCCCTAATTCCCCTCTGGTCAAATGCACTATTCGGCATTTATCTAGTCCAAACTCCATGTTGATATCATTGGAAAACTGCTTTGTAACATCAATCACTTGCTGCAGTTTCTCGTCAGAACTAGCGTCAGGCTTCAGGTCATCCATGTATAGAAGATGATTCACTTGATGACCATCCTCATTATCATTTACTCGAAACCCATGAGACATGCTATATAAAGTTTTGCTCAGTGGGTTCAACGCTAAACAGAACCATAATGCACTGAAGGAGTCTCCTTGGAATATAACCGTCTCAATGCGTATTGATCTAGTTATCCTCGGTTGTCCATGATCAAAGTACTTGATTCTTGTACCCCAAAGCATCATCGCACGACCTAGGAAGTCAATGATGCGTGGACAAATTTTGTATACTTTTAAGACTTCATGCAAATAGTCATGTGCTACGGAAGGAAACGCTTGCTTGTAGTCAATGTATGCCATGTGCAAGTTCCTATGGTGTTTACGAGCTTGCGTCATGGCAACAGCGTCTGTAATGACTAGATCTTTACTGCTTCGGGAGTTTTTACAACATCCTTTTTGTTCTTCTGTAAGGATGTCATTCTCGTCACAGTGAGAATAATACTTATCTGCTATGATAGCTGTAAGGCATTTATATATTGTTGGAAGACAGGCTATCGGTCGAAATTCAGATGGATTATGAGCGTCTGGTTTTTTAGGCAACATATACGTAGTACCCTGCAGCATAAAGCCTGGCATCAGATCTGGATGTTCGATGATCTTCTGAAAACACCGTGCCAACGCAGGATGCACACTAGTCAGGTACTTATACCAGAAATTGTTCACCGTGTCTGGACCTGGAGCTTTCCAGTTACATGCTTTTTTCAAAACCGCTGAAACATCTAAAGCTGTGATGTTCGCCAGCTCCATTTCAGGGTTATTGCTTGCTCTTGCTTTCTCTAGTTGGAACCACGCAGTGTGCAAATTGCTTCTGTTAGTTTTTCCCCGAACGTCTGACTAATAGTTAGTCATTTCTTCCAATTGAGGGACTTCGGTGTCTTGCTGGTTATTTTGCTTTACACTCAGTTCACAATAGAACCTTCTTTTGTCTGTCTGAAAGGTTCGATTTTGTTGCCTTCTTGCACTACTTTTCTTGTACCGACGCAGTCTAGCAGTAAGAACATCAAGTCTCTGCCGCTGGGAGTCTATAATCTCATCCAATATTGCTGGTGTCAATGTCTCGATGTACCGAGGATGGATGATTTTAATAACATGGTGTATCAGCTTTCTAGTTCGATTTCCTTTTTTATATTGAGTCAGTTGACCCAATTTGAACCTTACTTTGCTGACATCCATATCCAACCTGATCGTCCATGGCGGATCTCGCTTCTGTCTTGGGACGAAGACTGCATTTATAGGCCTTGTTCTGTTGCCCAACGTTTTAACGGTTGCCACAGCTACACAGTATACAAGAGTTTGCACCTCTAACGCATTTTGTGTTGCGTTCAAATGGATAGGTAAAACCTTGCTGTTTAGGTGTTCTATTAGTGCACGCAGATCATTTGTGATGTTCATCTTGGGCAGTGAATGCCTTTGTGTTGGTTCTACATGTCTGAACTCTAGTAGAGCATGACCAAAATTCCTTTCAAGGTGCTGTAGATTTTCTGGGACTGCGCTGTTTATATCATCGTTTATGATATCCGGATGTGGTTCTAGTCCATCCGGTACTTGATGTTCATTATCCCTAGCACCTACGACCTCAGCTGCAATCAAGTTTTCGTTTTCCACATCTTCCAATGGAAGTTCATCAATAGGAAGCTGCTGTTCCATTTCCATTTCGATGGCTGCTATTTCAACAGCCGAAAGCAATTTGTTTACAGATATCCAGCGTTTTTGATCTGTTAGATTCTGCTTATTTATTCTTGTGGCTAGCCCTGAGTACTTAAGTAAGAAGAGACGATGATGTTCTCTCCTTACACTTTGCCCACTTTTCATTGCCAAAAAATAAAAGCGCATCACATCTCTGTTCATATGGTATGTCCATTTCAATCGCTTCCTTGGTTGTTGAACTTCGGCTTCTGGCACTGGTTGTATTAGGCCATCTGCCTCCGGAGGATGTGGTGGTGCTGGATCAGCACCAGGTTGATGAAGAACATCAATTGCCACTGCTTGTTCGTGTGACGCGGCTTCCTCTAACTGCTGTTCATTGCCGTTGTTCTTCCACTCCAAATCAACCTGCTGTTTAATCTCCATTGCTCAATCTTCTGAGATGAGTAGATTAGTCCTGATGTCCTTCACCTTAGCGATAAGATCTCTCAATGCGACTTTCTCTATTTGAGGATACTTTGCGGCAAATTTCGTTCTGAAATTTTGTCCTTTTTTGCGTGATGTTTCAAACTTCGCACTTTCATAATAGAGACGCATCAATTCCTCATTCATTGTGGTATCCCACTTGATACTCTCCCACGGTATTTCTGTTGAAGTGGTTGGCTGCAAATAGCTAACGCTAGCCAAAGCATCCTCAGCAGACGCAGTTGATGTTTCACTGCCTACCGTATGTCGCAGATGTTCTTGCTGGCCAGCTGTTTGATTAGTGAGATCTGCCTGACCATCTCGCAGCTCACCATCACCACCGTCCCGCATGCTGTGGCCCCCCGCGGTGGCTCCAGGGGCGCCCGACGATCCACGGGTAGCGACAAGCTTTTCAAAATTTTTAAAATACTCTCCATTATCATTTATGGGTTTTGGTGTTCCTCTTAGTCACTTTCCTCTTCGTTTTCTGCCTGTTTGGCATGGGAAACCCTGTCAGCAGCAATGCTACGGCCAAGATAGCCTTCAAATTCATGAGAGGAAAGCTCAAGCCCTACCGCGACGACAACGCGAGAACACCTTCGGTAGGGTAGTGTAGTAGCGTAGTGTAGTAGTAGTAGTGGTAGTGTAGGGTAGTTAGTGTTATTATTATTATTATTATATATATCAATCGATTTGCCTTGAATCAAGAGATTTTTTCCGTTCTTGCATCAATTTTGAATTATCTTACTGAAAAAAGTTTTACTATGAGAAACCGTGTTTTCAAATATTATGTAATTTCACAATTTCCATACTCTTCAATAAAATGTATTGATATTATAGGTCAATCGATTCGTTTCGAATCAACACATCTTTTCTGTTCTTGCATCAACTTTAAATTATGTTAACGGAAAAAGTTTTATTATAAAAAAAAACGAGTTTCAAAATATATAAATTACCATAACTTCCCTACTCTTTGATGAAATGCGTTATTATTATAGGTCAATCGATTCGTTTCGAACCAAGGAATCCATAATATTTTTGCATCGACTCTGAATTACGATAATGAAAAAAGTTTGACTATAAAAAACCGATTTTCAAAATATATAAATCACAATAACTTCCCTACTATTTGATAAAATGCATTGTTATTGTAGGTCAATCAATTTGTCCTGAACCAAGGAATCTTTTACATCCTTGCATCAACTTTGAATTATGCTGATGAAAAAAGTTTTACTATAAAAAACTGTATTTTCAAATATTATGCATGCCTATAGCTTCCTTACTTTTCAATAACATTTATTAATATTATAGGTCAATCGATTCAACTCGAATCAACACACCTTTTCTGTTTTTGCATCAACTTTAAATTATGTCAATGAAAAAAGTTTTACTATAAAAGACCGATTTTCAAAATATATAAATTATCATAACTTTCTACTCTTCGCTAAAATGCATTATTATTGTAGTTCAATCGATTCATTTCGAACCAAGGAATCTTTTATATTGGTGCATCAACTCTGAATTATGCTAGCGAAAAAAGTTTTACTATAAAAAACCGATTTTCAAAATATATAAATTACCATAACTTCCCTACTCTTCAATAAAATGTGTCAATATTATAGGTCATTCGATTCGTCCGAAACCAAGAGATCTTCTATATTCTTGCATCAACTTTGAATTATGCTAATAAAAAAAGTTTTAATATAAAAAACCGATTTTTAAAATAATATTGAGTGCTAGAAAAAAATGCAATACATATTTTTAGAAATCCTTCGGTCAGTTTCAAGATATTAGTGGGGAAAATGAGCTCTCCAAATTTCATCAATTTATCTGCAACCGTTTTCTGGTTATCGTGTTCACAAAAAAGCGTGACATCCACATGGTGTTTCCGTTTTTATATTTCCTCATACATTAACTTTAAGTTATAGCCACACGGAAAAAATGTATCCGCAAAAAAGTCACGAACTAGTAGCTAGGTCTCGGATATGAGAAAAATTTACCGGATATTGATGTGTTTTCGTAAATAATCTGAGAACTTTGAGAAAGAACTGACGAACTCGATGCGAACATTCTAAAACGGTTCATCACTTTTTTTACGTGAATGATTACAAAAATATTACGAGTGATTGGGAAAAGATTCTCAGAGCACGCACGAGCTTGCCCGACAAATCTGGGATTTGTGTGCACGTGTGTGTGCTTCGAGCTCGTCGGATGAGTGGCTAGAAGTTTTATAATACCTATTTTGTTTGGCCTCGATGGCTGCGCGTGTTTACGCACTCCTGGTTTATGTTTAGAAACTGGTGAGTCAGCAGTCTTGAGGGTTCGAATCTTCTGAGTTGCGGATTTATAAATTATATATAAATTAAATCGCACTAATAAAATTTTTCCTTTTTATATTTCAGTCTGAAATTTCCAGGAACTGTTCCTAGGATATTCGAACTGTTCGTAAGAAACTTTGAAATTTATTCATACATTTCTCATAGAAATAAGGATGTAATGTTTCATTTTTTGATCGCTTATCCGAGACCTAGCTACAAGTTCGTGACTTTTCCACGGATACATTTTTTCCGTGCAGTTAATATTTGAGAAGTGTATAGATTATTTGTTTTTGATAAGTTTTAAATTGTGTAAAGCTTCTGTTTTAGTGAAACTCCTACGAATTATATTTATTACACAGAATATTTTTTGGCACAAAATAAGCCGCGTCAGTGATAAAGATTAAATCTAAAATTATGATTGTTATCCACAACAAAAAAATCTCACAAACACCAACTAAGCTCTTTTATATGTACGATGAACAATGAAATATTCAACTAAGAATGAAAATCAGTACTTACTACAAAACTGATTTTGGAATAGTCTTTGAAAGTTGTTGCAAGATGATTTGAAGCCAAAATGAATCCCTTAAGACGATTCGGAAAATAATTTTTCTTTTAAATCACGTTTAATGACATTTAAAGGCAAAAAGCAAACTATGGAGTTTGTTTCAAAATACAAAACTCATTAATGATTCTTGAGAGAACAAATGTATCTTTAAATCGTCTTCGAATATAATTTTTATTTTATTCCGGGAAAGGAATATTAGAATACAGTCGAATCTGGATTTATTGTTTCTGACAATTGACGCCGTCGCGTGGAGGGCTGCGCCCCCCCCCCCCCCCCCCCCTATATCCGCTCAGGCGTTACAAAATGGAGAGACAAAACAGTTCCGAGAATCTGGATTTACGGTCACCGTCAGCCCCAAAATCGACACTAAATCGAGAGTTGACTGTAGTTTTTACAAAAGTACCTTAAATTAAAGTTCTCTCGGTAGAGAGAATTCTACGATTTAACAAGTTTATCATCACAATTTCAAACAAGGAATTTTCCAAAAGTCGACTTTCCTGTACAATAATTGAATTTTTAACCTGAAAATATGAATTTTCAGCAAAAAAAAAATAATAATTTTCAACGAAGTATGTATTTAAATTTTCAAGCAAGGAGATAAACCTTTATTCACAAAAACAAATTTAGTAGTTTAACTTTTACCCACGTAGTTGAATTTTCCATCTGAAAAAATCAGTTTTCAACACAATAATTAAACTTTCAACTGAAGAGATGAATATTTAACAAAAAATATGCATCTTCAAAAATAAAAAGATGTTTGAACAAAGTATTTA
>CAKNXH010063894.1:18821-31594 GCA_932178445.1 Andricus quercusramuli
GTCAAGTTTATTAATAACCATCCAGAGAACAAACTTTCTCCCTCCTGGAAAGGCCCAGCAGTAATTACAGAGAGACAGGAGAACAATAATTACACAATTCTGTTTAACGACAAGGGAACTAGAATACATTCGAATCAACTGATGCCCTATTACCAATGATGTTCCAGATGATGGCCCTAATCTTATTATGGATATTGAAGATCATATCGGCTGAGGTCATCACAACTGACCTAACCGGGGTAACTATTTACTCGGAAGAATTAGGGCAGGCTCAACTCTATCATGACACCTGGAATATGATACTAGGAGTAGAGACCAACGAAATAGACGAGCGATATGAATCATTGCAACACATTTTCGCATCCGTGTCACATCAATGTGATGACTGTTTAGAACAATTTGAGCTGAATTTAATAAAATCAAGAATACAGCGTTTGAACAATCAGAGAAATCTTTTAAACCAACTTCTGGGCAAAACGCGAGCTGAAAGAGGGTTTTTTACATCGAAAACACTTTTTGGTACTCTACGTGAAAACGATATGAAATATATCAACGAAGATCTAGATAAACTGTTCAATGACAACAAAGTCATGTTACAAAGTATTTCTAATCAAACTAAGATTATAAAAGTATTTTTGAATTCAGCCTTTACCGATTTTAAGACACTTGAAATACAAAGTCGAGAAAATAATAATCGCATCAATCAAATAGTTAACGCAACAAACAGAAATACTAAAAATATAGCCATCTCAAACCAAATGACGATTTACATGATGATAGTTGATGAATTGGGTGAAGATATCAACTTACTGATAAATGCGATAAATGACCGAAAAAACGGAATAGTCCATCCTCAGCTCCTAACACCAGCAATCCTGAAAATGGAGATGAAAGAATTCGAAGAAAAGTTCAACGTCAAATACACCATCCCTTTAAAACAGACAAACTTCCAGCATATCGTCGACGTCTCGACAGTCAACGTCGCTATCACAAAGAATAGATTTGTTTATTCCATCCACATTCCTATCCCAGAAACCGAAATCTATGAAATTAAACACTTAATTCCTATTCCCAAACAAATTGGTTCAGTTTTCCTTGCCATAATTCCTGACCACGAATACTTATTGATGGGACAGGGGCACACTACATGCGTACCTACCGATAGAACAATATTTGAACTATGTAAAAATTATGGTCAGATGAAAATTTGTAAACGAACGCAACCCACATATTTAATGTCAGAAACTAATAGCTGCGAGAATAGCATATTACGGATGAATGTCAAGACAATCAAGGATGAGTGCAAATATTCCCCCTTTAAAATTATGAACATCGCTTTTATACCACTTATGAATGGATACATTTTAATACCCCACGAACCACTAGAGGTTGATGCATTGTGTGAAAGAGGTCATGATAAAATTAAAATCCAGGGCCCTACGAAGATTGTGAGTAAGGACAAATGTATATTGAACGGTTTAAATATTATATTAAAATTAAGCTCTACCGACACATTAACAAGAGAAATAAGCTATAGGAAAAATATTTCATTACCGTATACCGACAAACAATTAGATTCTATAAAAGACAAGCTGATACCTTTGACACAAGAAATTAGGCCTCTGAATTTAAATAATTTAGAACAATCAGTCGACGACATCGAAAATGCAATAGCTAAGGTCACTAGAGACAGAGGAACGCGAACCTGGACAGAACAGGCCACCAGTTGGCTGCAGTACTTAGGGTATACAGCAATTGCTGCAATCATAGTTTTTATGTGTTACAAATGTCGAATCTTCACTCGACTTCGTGAATGTATTCCTAAAAAGATTTGTATATTTTGCGTAAAAACTCAGGTCACCGCAACAACAACAGCGCATTACACTGTTACTCCTACTGCACCTACTGCAGAGATAAAAGATGTAGATCGTAGAATTAAGACTACTAATGTTAAAATAAAATCTAGCAAAAAGGTTTAGAGACTAAACCTAATCTAAGAAGGGGATTGTAACAGGAATGTCAAAGGATCTTCTATCCTCCCCACTCTTCGAGTCCCAGGAGCAAGGGCCCGTTGCCACTGCATCCCTTGTGCGGGGCAGTTAGTCCGTTTGGTACCCCTGACCGACAAAGATCTCTTACAATAAAGAAGTCCTGCGATATAGTTCAGGCACAATAAAAAGTATTTAAAGTGATTCTTCTGACCCGTTACAGTGGGGTTGAACACAAAAAATATGACCACAAGCGAATCTACCCGAGTCGAAATATAGGCCCTACTTTGACGCTGTAAGTGGACGTATTGCCTTTACTTTGAAGCTGCTTATTCTACTAGCTCCTAATTAGCCGCACCTAAAGATATTTTCATTCTATTTTGCTTCTACATAGGTCTTAGCCCCTACATTGAAGATCTTGCATCTACGTTATTGCGTTTAATTAACATCTCCTTTAAACCTCTATAATCTTCACGGAATTTTTAAGTTCTCTTTTAACGCTCTGTGACTTTTTGTATATTTTCAACTCCCCCGTAGACACTTTTTCATCTCTAAATTTCAAAAATAATGTTTTCACCTTCTCGGTGAACACTTCTTAATCTCTGTATAACATTTTATAATAATTTTCATAAACAAAAATGAGATAAAAATTTTGATATGTTATCCAGACATCTATTTCAGAGGAAACTTGGCTTAAGACTAATGTTTTAAATTTTCTTTATCATAATATTTATCTTTGTTGTAAATTGGAATTTTAAAATTTGTTAAGTAGAATGGAGGGTCTAGAATGAAAGTTCTAACTTCAAAAGTCGATCTTTTCACATTTTTGTTGAAAGAAAAACGCTAAAATATTATTTTTTCAAATCCAAAAACTTGAGGGATATTCAAAATTGAAACTTTTGGTCTTCTTTTCTTAAACTTTCATAACTTTGGTGATTTTCGTGACATTAAGGACAATTTTTTTAATTATTCGTAACAGGGAGCAGTTTTGGAAAAAAAAATCAAAACTGCATCTCATTAATAATAATAATTTAAAAAAATAGACCTTATTATGATTAAAATCACCAAAGTTATGGAAGTTTAAGAAAAAGAAACCAACATTTTCAATTTGGAATATTTCCTAAGTTTTTTTATTTTTTCAATAATTATTATTTTTTTTTTCTTTCAATATCTCAGAGAACGGATACTAGAATTTTCAGCGAAACTACTAACAATAGCTGGAATTCTTCATATGATTTGACATGGAATTGCTCTTATATGTTTTTTACTCTGTAGAGAAACTTCTTTTATTAAATAGAAATGTCGTCAATTGAATAATGAGGTTCAATTTTTAACTGTTTATTTTACACAATAAGTATCGAAAGTAACATTAAAACTTTTTTGCTCTACTGCCATATTTATATTTATCTTTGATATTATCTTCATATACATCTTCTTTTGCTACAGTCGGCAACACATGCCGTTTGTCTGACAGGACGGTTTGTAACGACAATGGTCCTGAAAGTAGACACACTGTTAGAAGTAAGGAAATAAAAATTTCTCTGATTTAATTAGACCTGAAATATAACAGCTTTAATGTAATATTAACTTTGATTTGTTGACTTCACTCGCTTTGCAATTCGTATACGGGTAATTGTCAAATTGTAGGCAAATTTTAGTACCTACAGTGGCAATCATATTATTATTAGGAATTAAATGTTTCATAACGGAAATTGATCTCATCACATGTAAAAATTTAAAATCCAAAAGGGGCAGTTATGAAAATAAGAAATAAGAATTAATTCATGCGCACGCGCATATAATCAGTCGTACGCTGTTCTTTTGTACCGTACGGTAATGATGCGAGAAATATGTTAAAGTTTACCCGAGTCGAAATATAGGCCCTACTTTGAAGCTCTTCACGCTGTCATTTGTAGGGGCTAAGGTTTTAAAGTGGAGGCTATTTCAATGCGATTTTTGCCCCTACTTTGACGCTCTAATGAGCACAAATTTCCAAATCTTCCACTTGGAGCTTCAAAATAGGGGCTCAGTTTTTGCTTCTACTTTCATGCTCCACATTCTAGCTTCCCGCACAAAATGAAATTATTTGACGAAAGATCAACAAAAGTAGAGTAAGACGAAAACATAGTGACATTCGCGCAATATTTTAAGTCATTTCGCATAATTATTCAACAACAATTTCTTATTAAGCTTTAAAAACAACGTCTATCTTTTATTGAATGAATGTATATTCAAAATTATTTGGGTGTTTTCATTCGTCAACAAATCCTAAGTTTTGTGCGAATAAAAATGAAAATTACTATTTGTTGTTGAATCAAGATGCAAAATGTTATGAAATATGTACACAATGTCACAGTCTCCTCGTTTCACTCAACTTTTGTGAATCTTTCTTCAATTAATAATTTCTTCGTGCACTTTTATATACCTTTCGCTGATGAGCTATAAATCCTTATTTCCTTATAAATTTTTAATTAGAATCTTACAAAATAGAACGAAGTAATTGCTAATTTCACAAAATATTAAACAGTAGAAGTTTATTTTGAAAACAAACAAAGTTATATGATGAATTAAAACATATTAAGATATAAATATCTAAGTGCACATATTATAAAACAGCATAAGTACGATTATCCGGCTCGTTTTCCTTATTCTGTGATTCCACGTGTACCAATATTGGGTTTTCGCCTTCGGAACCTATATAAATATAAAAAATGATCATTATTTTTATTGTTCAATCACATACACGTAGAATACGCTTATACACTTTTATATTATTTGGAAGTAATAAATTTATAATAATCTTGAGAAAATAATTATTACTACAATAGTACTGAGTAACAAAATTAAGCAAGGCGAAGGCCCCGTTATCTTAAAATGTGACTGTGTTGTATTTTCAATAAAAATTGTAGAATAAGAATGAGATCTGGATAACAGAATAGTGAAAGCTGAAAGAATTTTAATATGAAAAAATTGGTGCCATTGCCCTATTTAATTTTTTTATTTTAATAACGTATAGTAAACTTTTATAGAATCGTAAATCAAAATTATGTTAATTTTTGGTCATGACGGCTTGAAAATATCGTCTATTTTCACATATTTTTAATATCGATATTCATTACATAGGTTCATTTTTCGATAATATACGTGAAAGGAAAATCGCTTCCTCAGAATCTAAGGTGATTGATTTGGAGTTAATGTTTTTGTGGTACAGAAAAAACTCAATATAAAAGAGTTTGATCTTTCTCACCTTTTTCCTCTGACGTTTCTTTTCGTGTTTCTGATGCCTTCTTTCGAGGTTTTTTACATTTGGATTCTTTAGAAGTATTTTTAAAATCTTTGCGCTGGTTTGCATATTTTCTTTTGTTTGCAGCAATCTTGGAGATACATGCAATCAAATCCTTCTTGCTAACAGGGGCAAATTTTGTATTCACCCATTCTGTGGAAGGAAAACGCACGTCAATTTAAGAATTTTTAATTCCAAAAAAATATTTGTATTTGCAAAATATAAATTCTTACCAAGTAAGCCACTGAATAACTTTAAATCAATCGGGGGACGACTTGTTCTTTTTCCTGTTGATGAGTAGTTCGCTATGGACGAACCATATATTTCGAGAATCGTCTCACGGACCAGGACTTTCCATCTCATTGTTCGCTCAGCCATTAATTCCCAATAGACCTTTTTGTTTTTAGAAATATAAAAACCACAATTTGGCGATATTTCCTCCTATGGGCGAGTGTAATATACAACATCAGAAATATGGACATGTGTATAGATTTCCTAAAATTAAGAACTTACCATTTGCTCTCCTGGTTGAAAATGACAGTCCGGTGTCTACAAAAACGCAAATGTTGAATATTCATAATATTTACATTGCAAGTGTATTTGGAAAGGTGGATTATTACCGAAGTTAGTTTCTTGGTCAGAGCGTTCATTTTATTTTGATTCTCATATGCTCGTTTCATGGATTGCAAAATTTGCTCCTGGATCCAAATGTCCCTGCTTGTAACTATCGGAAATTACAGATATATAATTAAATAATAATTTGTTAAAATATTTGAATGTAAATATTTTTAGGAATAACATTTTTTGGTATATTTTCAAATTCGGTTTGTAATCAGTGGTGCAATAATATTATATAGTAAATCAAATACTAACTTGACCCTATGGCAATGCCTGATAATAACCCAATCCCATGATCTGGGTAGGTCGTATCGGTATTGCTTTTTTCATTTCCATCTGATGAAATAGTATTTTCGCAACTACTGTCACTGAGTACTTCGATGTCAGGATCATTCAGCGTGGAATGACTGAGAGTTGTCGGAACGTTAGATGTAACCTTTTGAACAGGTGCTTGTCCAAAATTATATGGAGGCGGTGTTGTTGATGTGTTGCATGGCGTTTGATTGGCATGAGCGTGTGATGTTGAAGGAGTGTTGTATGTGTTGTCGGAATAGTTTGGTGTGGAATGAACAAATGTTGTTGGTACGATAGGTGAGTGCGTTTGAACAGGATTATATGGAAAGGGTGTTGTTGGTGTGTTAATTGGTGTATGGTTAGCATGAGTGTATGCTGTGGGAGGATGATGGCATGCGTTCTCTGGATAATTTAGAGTGGAATGAGTGACTGTAGTCGGAACATTACATGTGAATGTTTGATTGGGAGGTTCATTTGCATGAGTGTATGATGTGGAACATGCGTTGTCAGAATAGTTTTGTGTGGAATCAGAAAATGTTGTCAGAAAAATGGGTGAGTCTGTTTGTCCAGGATTATATAAATAAGGTTTTGTGAGTGTGTTAAGCGAAGTATGACTAGCATGAGTGTATGATGTAGAAGGAAGGTGGTATGCGTTCTTAGGATATTCTTGCGTGGAATGAGTGTCTGTAGTCGTTCCACTAGATGTGAATGTTTGAATTGGAGCTTGATTGGCACGAGTGTATGATATTGAAGATGTATTGTCGGAATAGTTTGGTGTAGAATGAGGAACTTTTGACGAAAAATGAGATGAGAGTTGTCCAGGATTACATGATAGGAAACTTTAGGGTGGATTGAGCAACATCTGTCGCCGGAACACAAGGTTTAGATGCATGAAGGGGTGCTGGACCATGATTATGTGGATAGTTTGTTGCCGAAAAAGTGATATTTTCAGTTTTTGATAACTCTGAGAGCGTTAAAGTACATGACGGGAAGTTAGGCCTCTTTGAATTCTCTGCCTGTAAACTGGTTGTCGTTATCTGAGATGATTTTTTTATTTTCTCTTCGAAAGTCCTTTTATTCGCTTGAGCGTTTTTTTTCGCAGTTTGCTTTTTGTGTTTTAATTCTTCTTGATTTTCCATAACCTCTTGCGAAAAATTTTATTGGATTCGTCATGAATAACTCCTTCGTCAGTGACGATAGTTCGCAGAAGCTCATTTTCCTCATCTAGAAAACAAAAAAGATATAAATAAACAGATAATAAAGAACATTCTGGAAAGGCTTTCATTACAAAAAAAATGTATAATAAAAATCATTGTTGGAATTCAGTTTGTAATCTTAGTTTTGTATTATTCAACAGTTCTGCGCACCGTCTATATAACCCTGATAGTTTACGTCAGCGTGGCCATCAGGCAAAGTGACGGTGCTGTTTACCTATAGGGCCGACTTCCTATGAAATGCATGGTGAAAATGAGAATTTTTCCGATTTGCAAAAACAGTTTTCTCAGAAGTTATGCGATGGAAAATTGAAAAAAGGTTCAAAAATTAACGAAATGGCAGCATTTATTCTCAAAACATTAAAAATCGATTTTCGCAATAAACCCACCTTTGCATTTTTTGCTTTAAATTTTGGAATTTTTTTGGACTCTTAAACGCGCCAACCATAAATTTCCAAAAACAACCCCTAGCGGAAATAAAACTACCCCCTATATAAAAACACAAACTAGGAAGAAACAAAGTACACCACAATTTTGGGCTTATTTTGGGCTCTCAAACAAAAAGGAAAAAATCCAAAAAACCACCCCCTATGAGCAAAAAAACCACCCCCTTGTCAAAAATTAAATTTAAAAAAAATAATGTGCGTGATGATTTTTGGCTTATATTGGCCTCTCGATTGCACTAAACAAAAGTTGTCAAAAACCACCCCCATGTACAAGAAACCTCCCCTAAGTAAAAAATCAAACATGGAAAAAACGAAAAAGAAAGCTTTTTTGAGCTTTTGAGAAGCCCAAAAATCAGTGCCTCTATTTACGCTGTGAAATGATTAAAAAGTTCATTTTTTGACAAAGTCATCTGTTTGGCGTCAAGGGGGTTGATTTTGAACGTGAAGGGTTGGAGCCCAAAAATCAATGTTGGTATTTTCGGAGAGCCCAAAAACCAGAAACTCTATTTAAATTGTGAAATTATGAAAAGATCATTTTTTTAGAAAGTCATATCTGCGTCCTGATTTTTGGGCTCCTTAAAAATACCAACACCAATTTTTCGGCTGCAAGCCTTAAAGTCAAAAACAACCCCCTTGACACGACGCAGATATGACTTTGTCAAAAAATAATCTTTTTTAGAATTTCACAGTATAAATAGGGTCTCTTATTTTTGGGCTTCTCAATAGCTCAACACAGCTTTCTTTTTCGTTTTTTCCATGTTTGATTTTTTACTTAGGGGATGTTTTTTGTACCTGGAGGTGGTTTTTAACAATTTTGTTTAGTGCATTCGAGAGCCCAAGAGAAGCCGAAAATTGTGGTGTACTTTGTTCCCTCCTGGTTTGTGTTTTTATATAGGGGGTAGTTCTATTTCCGCTAGGGGTTGTTTTTGGAAATTGGTTGTCGGCGTGTTTAAGAGCCCAAACAAGCTCAAAATTCTGTCGTCTTTAATTTTCTCAAATTTTTATGTAGTGGAGGTGCTGGCTTGATTCAAGCCCGCACCTCCACACAAATTTGAAGTTTCAAAAAAAGTAGTAGAGCCCAAAAATCGGCAATACAGACCAAAAAAACCCAAAGACAGCCCAAAATTCTGATACAAAAAAAAGTGGGGAATTTCTATTGTGGAGGTGCTAGCTTGATAGCCCTAAAATTTATTAAAAAAATGGGCAAAAAATCTTAAGGTGGTTTTCTTGAGAAAATCAATCAGTCAATCTTTAATGCGATCTTAAACGTAGAACCCTGCCTGGCTTTAAATGGATTCGGTGGATGACGGGATATTTGAAAAAAATTTAATAAAATAACTTGTAAATATTTAAATATTGTCTATATTATTGATTGTGCTATTGCAATGAAAACATTTTTAATCATTTTTAACAAATTATGTAAATTTTGAAAATAAGTAATGGAAGTTATTAGAAATAAAATTATCTCTTGAGGGTTTTGCATAGAAAATGAGTAATTAATTATGTAGTAATATGTATAGAAGGTAAAATAAAATGATCTACTTACCGCTAATAGCGAGCACTTTTGCTTTTAACTGAATTGTTTTCTTTTCCTTAATATCATTCCACTTTAAAGTAGCTAAGCAGCCTACTTTTCTATTTTTCTTTGGAATCATGGATAACTGAATGACGTCTTGCTTTTTATCGTCAACCCACCAGATCAGCGCAAACTTCTTCTCTCTTGATGCCATTACAAATATTATTATTTCGATATTTATTACCAAAACAAAGATATTAATTTTGACAATAACCAATAAAATTCACGTTTTTACAATCTGCGGTTATAGTGACGGGAGGAAACAAAAAAGTATTTGTTACGTGAGCGCAGGCGTCAAGGCAACGGCGCCATATTTGAGTTTGAAAATTTAAATTTTCAGTTACTGTCAAAAGATGAACGTGATTTGTGAAGTGTTTAATTAAAGGGCAATATAATTGTTATCATGTCGCACAAAGCAGTGAAAGATATTGGCGAAAGGCAATTGAAGAATCGATTACGAGTAATTTTAGAAAACGACGAAGTTGCTGAACGACAAATCGTACAACATGAAGACGAAAATCCGCCAAACGTTGCACGCGACGAAAGGTAAACATAACCCATCATACCTACATTTGTCTTCTATATCCAATAGTATATTTAGAAAATATTTTTATTTTGTATTATTGAAAATGTTCAAAATGAACAAACAAGAAGTATAGTTTGAAAAACAAACAATTAATAAAAAATAAAGTTAAGGGTGTTATAAAAACGCTGATATGCTCCAAATCATTTTATATTCATCAAACAATCCTTCGTTACAAAAGTTGCAAAAGAAAACATATATGGAGATAATATTAAAGATATACTGCAGATATCTGCAGATATACTTGTTTTCGAAAAATAAATATGGCAGTAGAGCAAAAAAGTTTCAATGTTATTTTAGATACTTATAGTGTGAAAAAACAGATTAAAATTGAACCTCAACATTCATTTGACGACATTTCTATTTCATAAAAGAAGTTACTTTACAGAGTAAAGAATATTTGAGAGCAATTCCATGTCAAATCAACTGAAGGATTTCAGCTACTGTTAATAATTTTAATGAAAATTCTAGTATTCCTTCTCTTAGGTGTTGAAAAGGAAAACCCTAAGTAATTGTTAAAAAAACTAAAAAAAACTTAGGAGATATTATAAATTGAAAATTTTTGTCCTCTTTTTCTCAAGCTTTCATAAATTTGGTGATTTTAATTATATTAAGGTCTTTTTTTTCTCAAAACTGCGTTCTATCATGAATAATTAAAAAATATACCTTAATATCACTAAAATCGCCAATGTTATGAAAATTTGAAAAAAGGAACAAAATTTTCAATTTTGAATAACCCTCATGTTTTTGGATTTTTTTGAAAATTATTTAAGCGTTTTTCTTTCAATGCCTTAAAGAACGGATACTAGATTTTTTATCAAAATTACTAACAATATCTGAAATACTTCAGATGATTTGACATGGAATTGTTTATAATTAGGATATTTTTTAAGAAATGTGAAGAGATCGACTTTTGAGGTTAAAACTTTGATTTCAGACACTCCATTCAATTGACGAATTTTAAAATTACAATTTACAACAAAGATAAATACTATAAAAAAGAACAGTTAAAACATTAGGGTTAAGCCAAGTTTCCTCTAAAACAGATGTCTGTATATCATATCCAAATTTGTATTTCATTTTTGCTCACAATAATTATTATAAAATTTTATACAGGAATAGAGTAGACGGAGAATTGCCACAACATTTTGAAGAAGAAGAACAACAACAAAGACTGCCAATTAATGAAAATTTATTGAGAGATGAGTAAGTAAAGCTCTGCAACAACATCTAATCTATACATCTAGAAAAATGTATGAACTGAGTTTTAATTACAAAAAAAAGGAGAAAAAATTTAACTTAAAATAACGATTATCAAGGTCAAAAAGTCTTCAGAATTTTTTTTCTCACTATTTTTCCCTTATTCAACACACAACATTTTGCATGAAAACATCGAATAGTTTATGTGCATTGGGTGTTCGATATTTTGACCACCCCCGTCCTCTAAAGTTTAACCCAGTGTGCACAAAACCATGAACATCCCAAGAACGTCCTTGGAACGTCCCCAGGACGTCCAATGTCAGTCCACTGAACGTCTCTAAGACGTCTAATGTCCTAAAGATGTCCTAAAGACGTCTTAAAGATATAGGACGTTCTTAGGACATCTTTCGTACTGACAATGGACGTCTTGAAGGCATCCCTAGGATGTTCTGAAGACATGTTCCAAAAGACGTCCTAGGGATGTCCCGAAGACGTCTCTAGGACATCCCTAATTTTTTTGCCCACTGGGAAGTTTTATAAAAATTTATGTGATTGGAATGTTTTACATTATTTAATATTCTGCGTTTTCAAACAGGGTAATGGAGGAAGCAGTTCTTGGAAATGAGAACGTCGAAGATGAAAACGAAACCGATGAGGATTCAGATGGTGATTTTCATTCAGCAAGTGAAGAAGATACCAGTGGATCTGAAGATGAAATTGAAGAGGTCCGTGAAAATGGGAATAGATTTTTGGACATCGAAAACCGCGATCAACCTTTGTACCATGGTGCTAGAATATCTGTTGAGGGAAGCATGTTGCTCATTTTGGCTCTTCTGTTACACCATAACCTCACAATGGAATGCACTAAAGAAATTATCATGGTTTTGGAATTGCACTGTTTAACTGAGAATTTGGTGAAAAATAGTTTATATAAATTTCGCAAATTTTTCAACATCCGTGATAATACATTAATAAAGCATTATTATTGTTCAATTTGCACAAGACTCTTGGAATCGTTGCATGATGATTGTCCGGTATGTGGTGTACAGAAAAAGTCTTATTTCATACAACTACGAGTCGCTGAACAGTTGCGAGTATTGTATTCTAGAAATGAATTTTATGATAAACTTCAATTACGATTCCAAAGACCCAGGCAAATACCAAATAGTATATCCGATATATATGATGGTAACTTGTATCGAGAATGGATGGCTAATAATTTTCTAAGCGATGCGCGTAATATCTCTTTCTCGTGGTTTACTGACGGTGTTCCCGTTTTTAAATCGTCCAAAATAAGTATGTGGCCAGTTTATTTAACGATAAACGAATTACCTTTTGAAGTTCGGAAAAAAAGGGAAAATATGTTGCTTCTCGGATACTGGTACGACGATAAAAAGCCAAACATGAATACGTTTTTGTATAAGTTTAGAGAGGAATTACAAGAAATTTTTGATGGTGTTCAAGTTGTTTTACACGATAATACCGCAATCACAGTCAGAGGTGTGCTTTTAATGGGAGTGTGTGATCTGCCTGCTAAGTATGAATGTTTAAATTTTATACAATATAATGGT
>CAKNXH010063895.1:0-16374 GCA_932178445.1 Andricus quercusramuli
GGTTAAAAATTTAACTCTTTTCGTACAATATTAATCTTTTGTTCAAAATTCATATTTTGTGGCTGATAAGTCAACTGAAATCTTTTTTTGATGAAAGCAAATGTTAGGAAAAATCTGAAAAAATTCACAGATATTCTCTGAACATTCTTTTATGCAATACATTTTTGAAAATTTTGAAATATTCAATTTTTTACATGTTACGGGGATTTATTTACAAGTACAAATGTGCAGTTTTGTGATGCGAGTGCAGTGAAACAATTAAATTTGTGATATAATCATTGCTATGCCAGAAATATAATTTTAAATATTTCTGACTTAATTTTACGCTTAAAAATTTCTGTAAACAGAGGGTAATAGGTAAAAAATTCTGAAAAAATGGGTTTTTCGACAGAAAGCGGACGACGTTAGGGACCGTACTTAAATTACGCAACATCCTAAGGGGAGTGGGATCCTTCACTCATGTACGAAATTTTAGCAAATTCGCAAAAACTTTCTCCTGAAGATTATCTTTTTAGTTATAAATTTTATTATTTGGTTGAAAATTTCACAATTCTCTTAAAAAGACATTTTTTTGCAAATTCAACTGTTTCGCTAAAAATTCGTCATATTTCGTTGCTGATAAATCAACTGAAATCTTTTTTGGATGATCAATATTTTTTCTGAAAATTTGTCTTTTTAATTTAAAAGTTCATCTTTTTTTAGTAGAAATATTGCATCTTTCTTAGACAAAAATGCTACTGTTTTGTTGAAAATTAAACTATTTTCTGGAAAATTTACTTTTTGTTTAAAATTTGTATTCTTCTTTAGAAAAGTCTGTTGAAATCGTTTTGGATGAAAATTCAACTCTTTTTTTGAAAATTTATCTTTTTGATTTGAAATTCACCTGTTTTAGTAGAATTTTCATTTTTCTTGGCCAAAAATGGAACTGTTTGGTTGAAAATTTAACAATATTGTTAAAAAGTCATACTTTTTGGTGGAAAATTCAACTGTTGTTTTTAATTCGTCTTTTTGGGTTGAAAAGTCAAATATTTTCTTAGAAAATTTACTTTTTGATTCAAATTCATATTTTAGTGTTGAAAATTCAACTGTAGTATTTTTTGGATAAAAAATAAACTATTTTTTTGTGTATTTTTTATTTAAAAATTCGCCTGTTTCAGAAGAATTTGAATTTCATATTTTGGCGTTAAAAAGAAAACTGAAATCTTTTTTTGGATGAAAATTCAACTATTTTTTTGAAATTTTTTTGAAATTAAAAATTCCCCTATTTTGAAAGAAATTGCATCTTTCTTGGATAAAAATGCAACTGTCTGGTTGAAAATAAAACTATTTTGTTAGAAAATCATACTTTTTGTTGAAAATTCTGTTTTCTTGAAAATTTAACTATTTCGTAGAAAATTTACTTTTCGTTTAGAATTCATATTTTGGTGTTGAAAAATGAACCGAAAGCTTTTCTGGATGAAAGTTCAACTTTGAAAAAAAATTGTCCTATTTTTATTACAAATTCATCTATTTTAGTACAAATTCGTCTTTTTGGATGAAAAATTCAACTATTTTTTAAATATTTTTTTTCTTTTTAAATAAAAATTAATTTTTTTTTAATCAGAACTTCAATCTTTTTTTGATAAAAATGCAACAATTAGGTAGAGATTTCAACAATTTTGTCAAAAAGTCATCCTTTCTGGGTAAAAATTCGTCTTTTGATCGTGAGAAGTCAACTAAAATCTTTTTTAACAGAAAATTCAACTGTTTTTTCAATTTATCTTTTCGATTTATAAATTCATCCGCTTTGGTAGAAATTTAAAAAAATGAAAATGCACCTTTTTCGTCAAAAAATATTCGTTTTTACTTGAATATTCAACTATTTTACTATTTTTTAATTGAAAATTCAACTGCTTGGGTAAAATTTAAATTACATTGTTAAATTTTTATTTTTTATTGAATGACTATATCTTTGGTTGAAAATTTGATTGTTTAGAGGGAAAGTCTTTTTTTTGTTATTTAAAATTAATTTTTTAACTGAGAATGTAACTTTTCCATTTTTTTAAGATTGATTTTTTTCAGCTGAAAATTCTCCTTTCTTGGTAAAAAAAAAATAATTTTTTTGGTTTAAAATTTCATTTTTGTTGGATAAAAATTCATCAGTTTCGTGGAAAAGTAATTTTTTTCTGAAGTCATATTTTTTTGTAAATTCAATTTTTGTAGAGAAAATTCGTCTTTTGGCTTCCAGGTTCAACGGTTTAGGTAAAATTTTCTTTCTTTAGTGAAACATCTTTATTTGTTGAAAATGTATCTTTTAGGTTTCAAAAAACTTTTACCTCAAAAATTGTATTATCTTGTTAAAAATTTAAGTATTTTGTTAAAAAGCCATCTTTTATAGTAGAAAAGACATTTTTTTGTTTGAAGTAAATTAATAAATTTGAAAATTTTACATTTGTATCTGAAATACTGTTACGTAATTTAAGTACGGCCCCTAAGGAGGAAATGTAAAAAATGGAACTTATAAAAACTAATAATCAATAAAATTATTGTTAAAATAAAAATTTGTTTATTGTTTTTTTATAGCTTTCGGAGGTGAAGCTGAAATTGAATACAAATTGATTTTATGCCAGTTGCATTCTTGGCTTCTGTTGACTTTCGCTTTATGAATGAAATATATTTTTAATGAGTGAATGGCATACAACGTAAGATAGTAAGTCATAATTACTGGTACCAACATAATGGATCTGAAGATAGTGAGCAGAGGTTCTCTTTGTGAGTTTCTACATCATTTATATATAAATAAACTGTAAGAAAAATCATGGTAAAATTTCCATACATGTATTGGAAGATATTAACCAATTCAAGGAATGGTACTTTTTCCATACTTTTGTATGGTAAATTTGCCACACGCAACATAGTAATTTTCTCATACAGGATTGGCATTTTTTCCATACCTGTGTATGGGAAATATACAATATACAGTTCGTAATTTCACTATACTTGTGTATGGGGAATATACAGTATGCTAGTACCTACTACTTTTAGCATACCAAAAATCATGAAATTTTGGTTATTAATGTTTAAAAGCATATGAAAAATGGAATTTTCAAGATTTTCAAAAAAGTCTAGTTCCGGCGGTAGTCATCCACCTATAGATTAACATCCAATTTTGTTTTTTGATTTCAGATAAGCCACTCTGACAGAATCATGGTCGCCGTTTACCTACCTTTTTTTATATGGTTGACATTCGCTCAATAAAACTCGCGATCACGATCATATTTTTGCATATAAAAATTCAGAACCACTACTAAAGACTGAATAAATATATAGTAAAAATTTGGAAGCTCTGTGTTTTTTAATTTCGCTACAAAAATTTGGGAAAAACCTTAAAAAATAAGGCTGTCGCAAGGGATGACCCCTTTAAATTCTTTAAAAATCTACATTTTGTAAAATCATTAAAAGTTTAAAATTCGTTATGAATCTCTTCGAATCTTATGAATATTTCTTGAATTAACACAATTTGTGTATTGTTTAATTTTACGAAATTGAAAAATATTGCTTTAAAATATTCTACACTATTTTTCAAAATTTTAGGATATCGCTTGAAATGTTTTGAAATCTTTTTCAATTTTTGTTTAAGTTTTTTTTCAAAATAAAAAATCTTTTGAAATTTACCCAAGAATCTTAAGAAAATTCTTTATTTTTTTTTAAATCTTTTCAGAATTTCTAAGCCTTCTAATCTTTTCAAATTATTCAAATTTTTTCTGAATATCTTTTTCATTTCGCAAAATTAAAAAAATGGTCTTGAAATCTTTCAGATTCTTCTTTGACAATTTTAGGAATCTTTTGAAATGTTTTGAAATCTTTTTAAATATTCTTTTCAAATTAATTTTTCAAAATAGCAATCATTTTAATTTTGCTCATCTGGCAAAGTTACAACTTTTTTCATTATAATCTTTCACACACTTTTCAAGAATTTTAGAAAATAATTAAAAATATTTTGTGATGTTTTTCAATTTTGTCTTAGAATTCATTTAAAAAAATCATTTGAAATTTCCCCATGAATCTTAAGTACATTTTTTTCATTCTTAAAACCTTCTTTATTTTTTTTCAGACATTTTGAAATCTTCCAAACTTAAGATTATGCTTTTAAAGTAAAACCGAAACCATTTAAAATTTCTCCAGAATTCTTCAAGAAAAAAATAATAATTTCAAATCTTTCAAAATTTTGGAATTTACAAGGTGTTTTAAATAAGTTCTTGCTCAAATCATTCCATCAATTTTTCACTGGTTCCAGGATTTTTGTCCCAATATATCTTGATTTGATAAGTTCTTAATTCAAAATTCAACTATCTTTAAAATTTTTTTTGTAAATTAATTTTTGTGATTGAAAATTTAATAATTTCATGTTTTATTTAACATTTATATTGAAAATTCAACTATTTGGTTGCAAATTTCTGTAGTTTTTTTAAACTTTGTCTTTTATGGTAAAATATCTTTATCTTCTTGGTGACTAATTCACTTTTTTTGTGGAAAATTAATTTATTTTGTTAAAAATTAATGTTTCTTGGAAGAAAATCAATCTTTTTGGTTGAAAATTAACTTTTTTTCTGAAATTTTAACAATTCTCTTTTTTGTCAAAAATTCATTTGTTTGGTAGAAAATTTAACTATTTTGTTGAAATCTTTTTTTCTTCTTGTACAGAATCTTTTCTTTTAATCTAAATTCAACTGTTGGGTTGAAAATTCATTTTTTTCGAAGATTCATTATTTTATGTAAAAATAATTTCTTTGCTTGAAAATTCCACCATATCGTTGAAATTTTTTTTTTTAATGGTAATTATTTTTTTTCAATTGGAAATTTAAGTATTCTAGTTGAAGATTCTTTATTTTAGTTGAATATTCATTCCTTGATTACAAATTTGACTATTTTGTTGAATATTCAATTTTTCGTAAAAGATTTCTTTTTTAAATGAAATTGTAAGTATTTCATTTTTGGTTGAAAATTTATCTTTTTTATATGAAAATTCAACTGTTATTTGGAAGAAAATTTATCTTTTTTAGTTGAAAATTTAACTACTTGGTTGAAAGTTGAACTACTTTGTTAAACATTTATTTTTCTCGTTGAAGATTCTTGATTTCGGTTGAAAATAATTTGGTTGAAAATTTAACTATTTTGTTGAAAATTCGGTTTTATTGGTTGAAAATTGAGTTTTTAAACTGAAAATTCAACTTATACATTTTTGATTGAAAGTTTATCTTTTTCAGTTGAAAATTCAACTAGTGGGTTGAAAATACACCTATTTCGTTAAAAATTTGTCGTTTTTAGTAGGAAATTAATCTTTTTGCTGGAAAATTCAACTACTTGGTTAATATTCGAACAACTTGTTAAGAATTAATTTTTTAGTTTTGTTTTTTTTTTGTTTTAGTTTGAAAATTCCTCTCTTTAGTTGAAAATTTAATTATTTTGTTAAAAATTAGTTGTTTTTTTTCTGGTTGAAAATTTATTTTTTATATGATAGATTTAACTATTCCAGTCAAAGATTCTTCATTTTAGTTAATATAAATTCATCTTCTTGATTAAAAATTGGACTATTCTGATGAATATTCGATATTTTTGTAACAAATTTATTTTTTCTTACAATGAAAATGTAAGTGCTTCATTTTGGTAGAAAATGTATATTTTTCAGTTAAAAATTCAACTGTTTTGTTAAAAATTCATGTAGTATTTTTAAAATCGTCTTTTTTGGTAGAAAATTAATCTTCTCGGTTAAAATTGTATTTTTTTATGGAAAATTCAATTCTTTGGCTGAAACATCTTCTACTTTGAAGAAAATTCAACAATTTTGTGAAAAAGTCTTTTTTCTGTTAAAAGTTCAACGGTTTTACTGAAAATTCATCTTTTTCGGTTAAAAATTCAACTAGTGTGTTAGAAAATTCAAGGATTTGATTAACAATTAACATTTTTTGTTGAAAAAAAACAATTTTGTTGAAAAGTATCCTTTTAGTTTGAAAAGCTAAAAGGTTTTGTTGAAAATTCGTCTTTTTAGTTGACTTCAACTGGATTTTTATTTAAAATTAAAATTTGTTTGGACTGAAATATCAATTATGCATTAAATTTTTTCTTGAGAATTCGTCTCTTTTGGTTAAAAATTAATCTACTTTGTAGGAAATTCTACTGTATTGTTAAAAAGTAAATATTTTGTTTGAAGATTCTTCGTTTTAATTGAAAATTCATCTCTTAGAAAATTTAACTATTTTATCGACAAATCATTGTTTTTTTTCAGGTAAATATTTATGTTTGACCTAAAAAAATTTAACTGCTTCATTTTTGGTGAAACATTCATATTTTTTATTAGAAGATTCAACTATTTGACCGAAAATGTATCTTATTCAGTTGAAAATTTATGTATTTTTCAAGCATTCTTCTTTTTTGAAAGAAAATTATTGTTCTTGGGTGAAAAATTCACTATTTTATTTGAAATTAAACAATTTTGTTAAAAAATAACCAGTGTAATCCGAAGTAATCCACATTCGCTGGACCGCATTTTTAGGATTTTTAGGGTCACATTATCAAACATTGTAATAGAGGTTTTGTGAAAGTTATAGGGGTTGTTTTAACTGTTACTAGGGTTTGGGGTTGACCGTTGTAATAGGGGTTGTTGCTGACTTATTGTTGTTGACTGATATTAGGGGTTTGTTTTTGTATTTTTATTAGGGGTTATTTTATATTGATACTAGGGGTTGGTTTTGACTGATGTTATAGGGGTTGTTTCTGTCTGATCCTAGGGGTTGAATTGACTGTTGTTATAGAGTTTGTTTTCGTCTGATACTAGGGGTCACGTACATCATCAAGCGTTGTAATAGAGATTGTGTTCAATTTACAGGGGTTGTTTTATGTTATACTAGAGTTTGGTTTTGACCTTTGTAATAGGGGTCGTTGTTGACTCATACTGCGGGTCGCGTTATTGGCTATTGTTTTGGGGGTTATTGTGGTTGACTGATATTAGAGGTTGTTTTTTACCGTTAAATAGGGGTTATTTTATATTTATACTAGGGGTTGGATTTGACTGATGTTATAGGGGTTGTTTTGTCTGATCCTAGGGGTTGAATTGACTGTTGTTATAGAGTTTGTGTTTGTCTGATACTGATAGTTGTGTTATTGACTAATATTAGAGTTCACGTTATTAACTATTGTTATAGGGGTTTTCTTATTGACAGATACCATAGGTTGACTATGATCGTTTTTATAGTTAGGTTTCAGGTTTATGACTGATATAGGTTGTGACCGTTGATATAGGGGTTGCTGTTTATAATTACTAATGGTTGATTTCTACCGTTTTTATGATGGTCGCTGTTTTTGACTGATACTAGGGGACGCGTTATTGACCGCTGTTATAGAATTGTTGTTCACTGATACTAAGGTTGATTTTGACCATTGTTATAGAGGTTGTTGTTGTGGACCGATATCAGACCTCTCGCTATTGACTGCATTTATATGGGTTGTTTACTAATACTAGGGGCCTGTTTTGACCGTTGTTATAGGGGTTGTTTTTTTACTGATACTTGGGCTCGCGTTATTGATCGCTGTTATAGGAGTTATTGTTGCTGACTGATATAAGGGGTTGCTGCTGTTGACTCATACTAGGGGTCATGTTATTGACCACATTTATAGGGGTTGTTTTAGAATAATAAAAGGGGTCGCGTTGTCAATCGTTATCATAGAAGTTATTCTTGTTGACTGATAGTAGGAGTTGTACTTGTTGATTAACAGTAGGGGTCACGTTATTGACCACTTTTATAAGGATGTTGCTGTCGACTGATACTAGCGATCTTGTTATTGTTCGTTGTTATAGAAGTTATTGTTGTTGACTGATGGTAGGGGTTGTTGTTTTTGCTTTTGACTGCGATACTAGCGATCTTGTTATTGTTAGTTGTTATAGAAGTTATTGTTGTTGACTGATAGTAGGGGTTGTTGTTGTTGACTGATAATAGTAGTAACGTTATTATTCGTTGTTATAGGAGATATCGTTGTTGACTGATAGTAGGGATTGTTGTTGTTGATTGAAAATAGGGGTTACGTTATTGGCCACTGTTATAGGGGATCTTGCTGTTGACTGATACTAGCGATCCTGTTATTGTTTGTTGTTATAGAAGTTATTGCTGTTGACTGATAGTAGGGGTTGTTGTTGTTGCTGTTGACTGATTATAGTAGTAACATTATTATTCGTTGTTATGGGAGATGTTGTTGACTGATAGTAGGGGTTGTTGTTGTTGATTGATACTAGGGGTCACGTTATTGACCTCTGTTATAGGGGATGTTGTTGTTGACTGATACCAGCGATCTTGTTATTGTTCGTTGTTATAGAAGATATTGTTGTTGACTGATAGTAGGAGTTTTTGTTGTTGCTGTTGACTGATAATAGTAGTAACATTATTATTCGTTGTTATGGGAGATGTTGCTGACTGATAGTAGGGGTTGTTGTTGTTCTTGCCGTGATTTGAGAAAACGGCGTTCACGGCAAATAGCATATGAAAGAGTAGAATTATTACAACTATTGCAATTATGATATTATAATTATTGTTGATTATTGTATATTATTAACATTATTATCAATATATTTTTTTTATCGTAAATTTTCAAAATTACATACTCTTCAATTTTAAAAGATTCGCAATTAAAAGTTCTGCAATTTCAAAGCATTACAGTTGACAATTCTTGAATGTTAAAAATTTGGAATTACAAATTATTCAATCTAAACAATATGCAGTTTTTATGTTTTCAATTTTAAACGATTTGCAATTCAGAGTTCTGCAATTTTTAAGATTTCAATTTGGAATTTATACAATTTTTAAGATTTATATTTTAAATGTATGTAATTTTAAATGCATCTGATGTTCTAATATGTATTGAAGATTTACAATGGAACATTTTTCAATTTTTAAGATTTTCAATTGAAGATTCTTCAATATTTAATGTCTGTTACCGAAATTTTCTGAAATAAAGTTAAATAAAAATTCTCAAATTGTGATGACTTTGAAAATTAAAAGTCAGGAGTTTTGAATTTTGAATCTTCCAAATTGATGAAATTGCACATGTAAATCATCAAAAATCAAAATTGCAGAATTTTCAATTGTAAAACATGAAAATCTTATCATTTTTTATTTGTAAATGTTTAAAGTGAGAAATCTTACATTTTAAAGATCATCAATCCAAATTTTGACAATTTGGAAGAGTTATAATAAAAAATTCTTGCATTTTAAACATATAGTTTTTTTTAAAATTATTCCATCATTAACTTGAAAACCCATTTATTGTTAAAATAAGTTATGTTTAAAGTAAAACAATGATATTTATTATTCTTTTTAATGTAAATCGTGTATAATAAGTGTTTTTTTATGCATCAAAAATTCTCTTCAAATTATGATGGTTAATATTATAAACAAATTCAATAAACAAATGTATTAATCAGGCATTTTTCGGCAGGCAATTTTGTTTTTTCATATGTATATTTTTTTAATTATAAACTCTATGATTATTTTAACGAAATTCATAATTTGTTGATTAATCTTATGATTCTTTTAAACAAATTGAATTTAAAAATGCCTTAATTAGTCATTTCTCGGCAGAAAAATTAGTTTTTTTTTTATTAATGCATTTGTTTATTGAATTTGTTTATAATATTGACAATTATAATCCTAAGAGAAATTTGTTGGTTTTAATATTGTTTTCATTCAAATTTAAATGCCAGTCCTTCCAGTTGGGAACTTGATGACAGCTTCAGCAACATCCATAATTAGTTGATAAATTCCATTATTTTTTTAAACAAATTTAATAAACGAACGCATTAATCAAACATTTGACGACAGAAAAATTCATTTCTTTTTTATGTAAACTTTTTCAATTGGGAACTTAATGAAAGTCCGACTTTTTCATTGTGATCTTCATAATAAATTCAGCAACATTCATGATACGATGATAAATTGTATGATTGTTTAAAACAAATTTAACAAACAAATGCATTATTCGGGCATCTGTGGATGGAAAAATGTTTTTTTTTTCGAAGTCAGTCATATTTGTTTATTCATAGAAAATAATTGAAAGCCTAATTTGAAAATTAGGCTTGACAACTCTCTTAGAAATCTTATCAGTTTTTCTTTCAAATTTTTTTGGTCTAAATCGGTCAATATTTGTGGGCTTTACGTTATTTTGAACCAAAAAAGTCATAACGGTCACGCTGCTGGAAGTAAACGAATTCAAACGGATAGAAATTTTGTATCTGTTTGAATGAGTACTTTGCATCCTTTTTAATGATGTTCTATCCTCTGTTAGATTTTTAAACCTTTATCCGTTTGAATAATTTTCAATACGTGAAGTGGAATTCAATCCGCGCCTATCTGTTTCAGTCCGGACTTTTTTATCCTTATCTATCCGTGAGATGGTATCCTATTTATCCATTTTAATCCGTCTTTAACTAAAAAACTTCTATATTTATGTATCCTTTTCTATCCATCTTCAAATAAAAATTATCTATATCTGTCCGTTTTAATCCGTCTTCAAGTTCATATTTTGATCTTGAAAAGTCAACTGGAATATTTTCTGGATGAAAATTCAACTATTTTTTCAAAATTTATTTTCTTTTTAGATGAAAATTCATCTGTTTTAAGACAAATTTCATCTTTTTGGATAAAAATGCAAATTTTTGGTTAAAAATTATTCTTCTTTGTTTGAGTATTCAACTATTTAATTTGAAAGATTTGGTTGAATCGCTTTGTTAAGAAATCATTTTTTTAAGAGTTATGTTTTTAGCTGGAAATTCATCTCTTTGGTTGAAAGTTGAACTTTTTTCTTCAAAATTATTCTTTTTTAATTGAGAATTCAATTACTTGGGTAAAAGTTAAACTACTTTAATAAAAAATTTTTTTCTTCGGTTGAAATTCGATTTTTGGATTTGGTCTTTGGTGAAAAATTTAATTGTTAAATGTTGTTCGTCTTTTGGCTTGAAGGTACAACAATTTAAAGGAACGACATTTTCTTTCTTCAGAGAAAAATCTTTATTTGTTGAAAAATTCGTCTTTTTGGTTCAAAAAAACTTTTTTTGAATAAATTTCATGTTTTTTGATTGAAATATAAACTATGACACTTTTTGTTGATAATTTATATTTTTGTTGTTGAAAATAAATTACTAAATTTGAAAATTCTGAATTTGTACCTGAAATACTGTGTTATTTAGTTGATAAAAAATTCTATGTCAGAAGTATTTCAAGATTAAAATGCTCAAGGTCATTTTCATAATAAAATGTTGATTCAATAAAATTTTCTCTATTTTTTCTCTATAGAGAAGCAGTGTCAATTTATTCATTTCGGCAAAAAAAAAAAAATTAGTCAAGAAGTTTGATGAATGATTCTCATATTATTTGAAGGACATTCAAGATCATTTTGAAAAAAACGAGCTTTTTGTAAATTGTGTTAATGAAAAAACAGTGCTAACACTTGCATATTAGACACTAGTTTATCGCCAACTAAGCTTTTCTCTTTTTTTCTAAAAGGTAAGTCATTACCCCTTTTTCTGCACTCATAATGATTAATTCTACGGAATTACAAGTTGAAAACGAAACTTGATATATTAATAAAGCTGCGATATCCTACTGTTTTCAACATTTTATATTTTTAATTAAAAGCAAACTTAAAAAAAATAACTGCCATGAAAAAGAAAAAAAATTTGAATGACCTTTTTTCACAAAATGACCTTGAATGACCTCAAAGTAATATTACACGCAGTTATTAAACCTTTTGACTAATTTTTTTGCAGGGATGAATAACTTCACACTGTTTCTCAAAAAAGAACTAGAGAAAATGTAATTGAATCAACATTTTATTAAGAAAATTACCTTGAGTCACCTTTGAATGTCATTGTAAGAGTCTGAAAAAAATGTGAGTGCAATTTTGATTTGTAAACAACAAAATGACCTTGAGCCAACTTTGAATGTTATTGTAAAAAATCTTTAAAAAATGTGAGTGTAATATTGACTTGTAAAGAACAAAATGACCTTGAGCCACCTCTGAATGTTATTGTAAAAATCTGAAAAAATCTGAGTGCAATATTGCCTTGTAAAGAAAAAAATGAACTTGAGCCAACTTTGAATGTTATTGTAAAAATCTGAAAAAAATTTGAGTGCAATATTGACTTGTAAAGAACAAAATGACCTTGAGCCAACTTTGAATGTTATTGTAAAAATCTGGAAAAAGGTAAGTGCAATATTGACTTGTGAAGAACAAAATAACCTTGAGTAACCTTTGAATGTTATTGTAAAAATCTGAAAAAAGCTGAGTGCAATATTGCCTTATAAAGAAAAAAATGAACTTGAGCCAACTTTGTATTTTATTGTAAAAATCTGAAAAAAATTTGAGTGCAATATTGACTCGTAAAGAACAAAATTACCTTGAGCGATATTTGAGTGTTATTGTGAAAATCTGAGAAAAAAAATTGAGTACTGTAGTGAATTGTGAAGAACAAAATTCATTACGCACCAGAAATGAATAATCAATAAATAACGTCAATTTAATTAAGCATGGCCATTTTTACCCTAAAATAGCCTTGAGCGACCTTTGAATGTTATTGTAAAAAAGCTGCAAAAAATCTGAGTGCAATATTGAATTGTGAAGAACACATTTTATGCACATCAGAAACAAATTATCAATAAATAGCGTCAATTTCATTGAGAATAGCCATTTTTCCTCTAAAATGCCCTTGAGCGACCTTTGAATGTTATTGTAAAAATCTTAACAATATCCGAGTGCAATATTGAATTGTAAATAATACAATTCATACGCGTCAGAAATAAATAATCAATAAAAAGCGTCAATTTGATTAAGAATAGCCATTTTTGCCCTCAAATGGCCTTGGGCGACCTTTGAATGTTATTATAAAAAAAACTGCAAAAAATCTGAGTGCATTATTGAATTGTGAAGAATATATTTTATGCACATCAGGAATAAATAATCAATAAATAGCATCAATTTAATTAAGAATGGCCATTTTTCCTCTGAAATGACCTTGAGAGACCTTCGAATGTCGTTGTGAAAATCTGAACAATATCTGAGTGCAATACTGAATTGTAAAGAACACAATTCATGTGCGCCAGAAGTAACGAATAAAATAAATTTAAAAAAAAATTTTTAATGAAAAATAAATATCGTCAATTTAATTAAGCATGGTCATTTTCGCCCTAAAATGGCCTTGAGCGACCTTTGAATGTTATTGTAAAAATCTGAACAAAAAGCTGAGTGCAATATTGAATTGTAAACAGTACAATTCATGTGCACCAGGAGTAAATAATCAATAAATAGCGTCAATTTAAATAGGAATGACGATTTTTCGTCTAAAATGGCCTTGAGTGACCTTTGAATGTTATTGTAAAAGTCTGAAAAAAATCTGAGTGCAATATTGAATTAAAAGAACACAGTTCATATGCACCAGAAGTGAATAATCAATTGTTAGCGTCAATTTAAATAAGAATAGCGATTTTTGTACTAAAATGTCCTTGAGAGACCTCTAAATATTTTTTTTTAATTCTGAAACAAATCAAAGGTAAAATCTCTCGGCAAAAGGACCAATTTGTAGGGGTGCCAAGTTGAATTAAAACAAAACAAAAAACAAAAAAAATCACCCTAGTATAAGTATAAAAATGGATAGTAAAACACAAAAACGGATACATTAGAATTAAAATGGATAGTTACACCGGATAAGATTATTATTCAAACGGATAGATGGATATCCAAAGGATACAAACGGATTATAATGGATAAGGTTTCAATCCGTTTACTTCCAGCAGGGCATTTACGGGTCTCTTTCAAATTACAACTCGCCGGAATTTGCAGTTAACGGTGTTTTCCCAAAATTTAGCAATAATTTTGAAATTAATCAACAATTTAAAAAAATGATTTTAACAATCACGTGTATCTTTTCTTTATGATTCCAACGATATAAAAAAACTCATTTTTCGAATTTTTGCAGATAACGGTGTTTTTCCAAATCACGGCAGTAGTCTAATACGAAAAGCAAACACTTTCCAGCTCAAAATCTATGAAATCATTTGAGGTTTGACCCAGATACCTATTCTCTGAGAACGACATTAAAATCCGAACTCAAAAGAACAAATATCAAGGTCTATGGCTTAATGTCTCTGTTTGTTAAATTTTTTAAGAAGAAAATTAGAAACACAATATTATCAAGTCAATGTGTGCAAAAAATTTTATTTTTGAACAAAAAGGCTCAGAAACATTATAAATCCAAAAATCAGTGATTTTGAAAAAACATATTCGAAAAGCTCAATATATGCAAAAAGATTTGCATAGAAAGGCCTCAACATATGTTTCCAAACAACGTTTTAATTGGCTCATTAGAGACAAGTATATGGGTAATTGTCAAATTGTAGGCCAATTTTAGCACCTACAGTGGCAATCATATTATTATTAGGAATTAAATATTTCATAACGGGAATTGATCTTATCACATGTAAAAATTTTAAATCCAGAAGGGGCAGTTATGAAAATAAGAAATAATGATGAATCCATGCCCACGCGAATATAATCAGTCGTACGCTGTTCTATTGTACCGTACGGTAATGATGCGAGAAAAATGTTGAAGTTTAAACTTTTTTAATGTTTATAAAAAAATAACAAATTTTAATTAAGAAAAGTCACCTACTTATGAAAGAAAACACCGCCAAGCAAGTAACCGATTGACTTTTATAATTTTTTTTCACCCCGAAAATGGGTTTTAACGCACGTACGGGAATGACAATTTTATAAAATCTTGTATTAAACGATACGCCTATTATTTCTGTATTTATTACACAACTGTAACTACAATATTTTACTAGAAAAAAAGACGTACGGTAATGACGTCTGAAATGGCAAAAATTGAGGGACAGACTTCAAGGCTTTTACAATATTATTTATTTGACTTAAAAAATGTGCATACATTGAATTTATGTTCATATGAAGTTCACAAACTTGATACGGTAAGCGTTTTTCAGGTTACTGTCTAAAAAAAAAGGAGAAAATCAGTTTATCGGATCCTTGTGCAAAGTGAGGTTGGGACGCCGTACGGTAATGACGTTTCGGGTGTTCTTATATTAAATTAAAGTAAATAGGCACAGAAACAAAAACAAGAATTGACCATTTTGTAGAGGATGATAATAAGTGTTTCTTAATTTAAAAAAAAAATTCGCACGAGTTTCTAAGTTAATGTTATATTACTGGGACTTCAAGTTTGCCTTCAATTTTACAATTATCCATATAACAAGAGGAAAAAAGAGGAAGAGAATTGGAAAAGAGACAACCAAGCCATCCTCACTCTCATTTCCTTTCTCTTTCTCCGTCTTTTTTATACTACTTTTGGGACCAACATGTTTCGAGATCCTTTAGGTCTCCTCATCAGATCAGGGTATAGTTTTATAGGATACTACGAAAACATTGATCTATTTTATGCTTAATATTAGTAATGTGTGTACATATGAGACTGAAGTTTCTTATCATACTGTTATTTACATTATTTTAATTTTTTTCTTCTCTTGGACGAATTTTAAACTTTAAATTTTCGGTATACGTGTCAATCCCTATAATATTTCGGACATATTTCATGCCAATTAATACTTTTCTTGATTGAGAATGAACAGAAACTTATATAATTTTAAAAAGTTTCCTATACAAATTTGATATAACTATCATAAGCTTTGTTATATTTTGAAAGGACTTTTTTCAAATTGATTGCATTGTTTCCCTCTCTTTTTATGTATAACGTTTCCATGAATTCCCTTTTTCTTTGATTTCTTTCATTATATAGGACTCTAACGCCATCCAAATCGAAATCATGTCCATGTGTGATTCTATGTTTTGACAACATACTATGGTATTTCTGACTCCTTCGAAGATTATTTTGATGTTCATCTCTCCTTAGGGGCCATACTTAAATTACGTAACATCTTATTTTGTTAGTTATAAATTTTATTATTTGGTTGAAAATTGACCGATTTTCTTAAAAAGACATTTTTTTGCAAATTCAACTGTTTTGTTAAAAATTCGTCTATTCGGGTTAAAAATTCAACTCTTTTCGTATAATATTAATCTTTTGTTCAAAATTCATATTTTGTTGCTGATAAGTCAACTGAAATCTTTTTTGGATGAAAAATATTTTTTCTGAAAATTTGTCTTTTAATTTAAAAGTTCATATTTTTTTAGTAGAAATATTGTATCTTTCTTAGACAAAAATACAACTGTTTTGTTGAAAATTAATCTATTTGCTAGGAAATTTACTTTTCGTTTAAAATTTGTATTTTTCTGTAGAAAAGTCTATTGAAACCTTTTGGATGAAAATTCAACACTTTTTTT
>CAKNXH010063895.1:18684-30315 GCA_932178445.1 Andricus quercusramuli
TTCTACAAAATAGTTACATTTTCAACAAAACAGTAGAATTTTCAACCAAAAAGTATGACTTTTCAACAAAATTGTTGAATTCTCTACCCAATATAATCGTATTTTTATTCAAAAAAGATGAAATTTCTCTTAAAACAGATGAATTTTTATTTAAAAAGAAAACACATTTTGGAAAAATATCTGAATTTTCAACAAAACAGCAGAATTTTAAACCAAAAGTATGACTTTTTAACAAAATAGTTTTATTTTCAACCAAACAGTTGCATTTTTATCCAAGAAAGATGAAATTTCACTTAAAACGGATGAATTTTTAATGAAAATAAAAAGAATTTTCAAAAAGATATTTGAATTTTCATCTAAAAAACGATTTCAGTTCTCTTTTCAACATCAAAATATTAAATTTAACCAAAAAGTAAATTTTCTATAAAATACTTAAATTTTCAACAAAACAGCAGAATTTTCAACCACAAAGTATGACTTTTCAACAAAATTGTTGAGTTTTAAACCAAACAGTTGCATTTTCATCCAAGATGTAATTTCTACTAAAGCAGGTGAATTTTGAAATCAGAAAGAAAAATTTTCAAAAAAGAGTTGAATTTTCAACCGAACAGTTGCATTTTTCCTCAAGAAAGATGAAATATTTCTTTTGAAACAGATGAAATAGAAAAAAAATGGTTCATACAAAGAACATTCTAGTTCACTTTCCAACACCAAAATAAGAATTGTAAACAATAGTTAATTTTCTGCCAAATAGTCGAATTTTTAACCAAAAAGTACGACTTTTTAACAAGATTGTTAACTTTCCAACCAAACAGTTCGATTTTTGTCCAAGAAAAATGAAAATTCTACTAAGGTGAATTTTCAAATAAAAAAGACAAATTTTCAAAAAAAGAGTTGAATTTTCATCTGAAAGGTTTCAATAGACTTTTCTACAGAAAAATACAACTTTTAAACAAAAAGTACGTTTTCTAGCAATATTTCTACTAAAAAAGATGAACTTTTAAATTAATAAGACAAATTTTCAGAAAAAAGATTTCAGTTGACTTATCAGCAAGAAAATATGAATTTTGAACAAAAGATTAATATGATACGAAAAGAGTTGAATTTTTAACCCAAAAAGACGAACTTTTAACAAAACAGTTGAATTTGCAAAAAAAAAATGTCTTTTCAAGAAAATCGGTCAATTTTCAACCAAATAATAAAATTTATAACTAACAAAATAATTTTCGGGAGATAGTTTTTGCGAATTTGCAAAAATTACGTATGTGAGTGAAGGACCCCCACCCCCCTTCCGTAACAAAGCGTAACAAAATTTCTCTACCCCCCCTTCCACCCTCAACATGTTGCACAATTTAAGTAAGGTCCCAAACTAAAAATTACGTACAGAGGGGGGGGGGGGGGGGTAGGAATATCTTGTTACAGGAGGGAGGGTGGGGGTCTCAGAGAGGGCCTACAATCTGTCACGTATTTTAAGTACGGCCCCTAATCTGAAAATGTTGGTAACTTGAAAAGGTATATCAATCTTCGAAAGATTCAGAAACCATGGGTCCGATTTTTCACGTGAAAGCTTCTAGATTTTCTAGAAGGGTCGAGTCTTCACCGAGTTCGTAAAAATCGAATCTCCCAAGGACCCAAGGATCCAAGGACCCAAGGGCTCAAAAACCCAAGGATCCAAGGACCCAAGGACCCAAGAATTGGGCAATTTCTCTTGGTAAAATGGGTCAAACCTCCTCGACCTTCCTGAAGGGAAACCACATGGCAGAAAGGCTTCTTCATTCAGCCTGGGGGCAGGGCCAGGCAGGACCCGTAGAAACTTAGAAAGGAAATCCGATCGCAGGCGCAGGTTGAAATTCCTTGGACGGTCGCTGGCAACCACTGACCTAGGGATTTCGCCGAACAGAGTTGGCAGTCGAAGTTCGAACTCGAACACCGTTTGCTTGTTGGCTGTTGTTGGCTTGCCAGCCGAGTCACCGAGTGTCGAGTGTCGACCCGAAGTCCCGAACGGCCGAACCGGTCGAACGCGAACCGAGACCGTGTGTGGATTCTGCGGAGCGGACTGTGGAGGAGGCGAGTGCCGAGTAGAGTAGAGCCAAGGTTCGCGAGCCTCGATCAGCATAGTAAACAAAAGATGCGACTCAAGGCTTCTTCCACGTTATACGTTATTCGGAAGAAGAGTTTCTCGTGAGGCCGGATTCAGGCGTCCACGCCACCGTGGATTTATTTCATGGGGTACCACCTGGTGAGTTTTTCATCATTTTCACTTCAAATTAAACTGCCAGCTTCTTAGACTTCCTGAATCTCCAAGAATTTATCTTGAGTGGTGTTCGAATCTAAAGAGTTTAAGTGCTTGGTAGAATTCTCACAGAAAAAAAAACAGAAGATAAACTTTACATCGATTTCCGGCGATAGATTCTTATTCGCAAGAAAAATTAACTTCACAGGATAAACTTTACACAAATATCGGTTAAACTTTCTTTTGTTTTTCCATGGGAAACACATGTTTTTTGAATGACGCGAAGTTGGCTGAAGAAAACTTTATCGCTGTGAAAAATTTCCTGCAACTAATTTTATTCTTAGTTTTTTCTGTGCTTAAATGCCCAAGAATTTATGTTGAGCAAGTGCTCTCGAGAATATGCTCAGTATTTAAGATCCAACAGAGCATTAAAGAGAATTTAAAGCATTTTTTTTTTTTTAACATACTTTTTTTTTAAATTACAGAGTTGCCACAGGTCAGGTAATTTCAGAAAGTCGGGGAATGGCAGGGAAAACCTGACAGAGTTAGGGAATTTTCAATAAATTAAAGATGAAGTTAATTTTATTATTATGGTTAAAAATCGCAACGATTTTGTTGAATATTAATCTGTATATATATTTCACGCAAAAACTCAACAAAAAATGAATTTTCAACAAAATAATTTTTTTTCATTAAAAAAAAATGTTTAACCAAAAATAGAAGAATTACATTTTCAGTTAAGAGAATCGATTTTCAACCAAAAAAATTATTTCTTAACAAAATAATTCAATTTCAAACAAAAAAAGATCAATTTACTAACAAAAAATATAATATTTCAATTCGTAATTATAATGCAGGGTGTCTAGCGACCTTGAAAACCTTGAAAACCTGGAAATCTCCTTGAATTTTTCACGAGACCCTTGAATTAATTTTTTTTTTAAAACAGATTTTACTTCTGATCGTAGCAAAATTCAAGTTTTAATTATTTTAATAATTTTTGTCAATTTAGAAAAGTTGGAAGATTCATCATTTTAATTTAAAATTCTTCCCTGGTTGAATATGTAATTACTTTGTTAAAAATCAATTTATCTTTTTTTTTTTGTGAAAATTCAACTATTTGGTTGAAAATTGATATTTTGCATTTAAAAATTAAAATATTTGTTTGAAAATGTATTTACTTTCTGGAAAATTCGTCATTTTTGTAGAAAGTTTATCTTTATGGTTGAAAATGAATCCTTTTGGCATAAAATTCAACTATTCCAGTTGAAAATTCAACTATTTCGTTCAAAATTCATGTATTTTGTTAAAAAATTTATATTTTTACAAAAATGTATATTTTTACAATAATTATTTTTTTATTTGAAAGTTAATCTTCTTGTCTAAAAATTTTTCTTTTTTGTTAATTTTGTTTTAATTAAAAATTCATTTCTGTGATTGAAAAATGAGCTGATTGATTGAAAACTTTTTTTTCCTTTGGATGTTTTTCGTTTCTTTGACTTCTTTAATTAAAAAGTCAATTATTTCGTTAAAAAATGCATGTATTTTGTTATTAAAACATTGCATTCTTTGGTGCAAAATTAATCTTTTTATTTGAAAATTAATCTTGTTTAAAAATTCGTCTCTGGTTAAAAATGCAAGTGTTCCGGTTAAGTATTCATCGTTTTTAGTTGAAAATTCATCTTTTTGCTTTAAAATTTAACTATTCTCGTTGAAGATTCATAATTTTATTTGAAAATTCATCACTTTGGTTGAAGGTTGAACTATTTCGTTGAAACCCCGTTTTTTTTTGTTGAAAATTAATTTTTTCAACTGAAAGTTTAACTATTCCATTTTTTGTATTTTCTACTTTTATTAATAATGTTTACATTATTTAGATTTCAAGGGAAAATGCATCGTTTTAAATAGGAAAGGGTGCTAAATTTTAATAATAAAAGAAGTCAATAACCCAATTTCTAATTTCTTTTAGGGTAAAACCAAACATATACCTAGGAGATTAATAATGTTAATGCAGAATAAATTTTGTTTTTAAATATACTTGAAACACTTTTTAGTTGTGTTTTTAAGATAAACTTTCAACTAAAGAAATAAATTTTCAACTAAAATGATGAATCTTCAACCAAAAATATGTATTTTTAACCAAATAGTTGAATTTTCCTCCCAAAAGATTAATTTTTCTAACTAAATAAATGAATTTTCATATTAAAAAAATCAGTTTTCAACCAAAATTAGAATAGTTAAAATGACAGAAAAATAAATGTTCAATCAAAAAAAATTTCACCAAAATTAATTAATTTTCAACTAAAAAAATCAATTTTCAACTAGAAAGAAATGAATTTTCAACAAAAAATATGAAATATTGTCCAAGTAGTAGATTTTTCAATCCAAAAGATGAATTTTGTATAAAAAAAATTCAACTAAATAGTTTTTTTCAATTAAAGAAATGAATTCTTAAAAAAAAATAGAATAGTTGAATTTTCTACTAAACAAATAATTTTTTAAAGAAAAAGATTACATTTCTATCACAAATAGGTAATTTTTCCACAGAAAATGGAATAATTAAAGTGAATTTCCAACCCGAAAGATATATGAATTTCCTACAAAATAACTATTCTATTTTTTGTCAAGAATTAATTTCTTTCATTGAAAAGAAAATTGTTTAATTGAAAATTCGTTTTTTTATTGATAAAAAATTCATCTTTTGGATTGAAAAATCCACTATTTGGAAAAATTTCATATTATTGGTTGAAAATTAACCATTGTGATTAAAAATAATTTCTCTGGTTGAAAATTCGTTCCTTTTTAGTAGAAAATTAATTAATTTTACTAAAAACTTTTTTTTTTTTAATTTACTTTTCTAACTGCGAATTGAAATATAATTTTTTTGGTTTTGTAAATTTACCTTTTTTAGTTTGAAATTTAATTATTTTGTTAAGAATTCATTTTTTTGTTGAAAATTGATTTTCTAAACTGAAAATTTAATTCTTCTGTTCAAATATTTGGTTGAAAATTCATGTACTTTCTTGAAAATTCATCTTATTTGTTGAAAATGTGAAAAATGATCTTTTGGGTTGAAACTGAGATTTTTCTTATTTAGAATTAATTTTTTAACTGGAAATATAACTTCCATTTTTGGTCGAAAATTTATTTTTTTCTATAGAAATGTAATCTAGTTGAAAATTAGTTAATTTTGCTGAAAACTCGTTTTTTTAAATTTACTTTTCGAACTGCAAATGGAAATATTATATTTTTGGTTTTTAAATTTATCTTTTTTTAGTTTGAAATTGAATTATTTTGTTGAGAATTCATTTTTTGGTTGAAAATTGATTTTCTTAACTGACATTTTAAATATACTAATTTTGGCTGAAAATTAATTTTTTTTTTAGATGAAAATTGATAAACTTTGTTAAAAATTCGTTTATATTTTGGAATTCTAAATTTGTCTTTTTTAGTTTAGAATTGAATTATTGTTTTGAGAATTCATTTTTTAAAATGAAAATTGACTTTCTTAAATGAAAATTTAATTCTTCCGTTTTTGGTTCAAAAATCTTTTTTTTTTGTTATGAAAAAAATATATATATTTGTTTGAACCTTTATTTTTCTGACATTTTAGCTCTTCTAATTTTTGTTGAAAATGAGATTTTTCTTGTTTAGGATTAATTCTTTTAACTGGAAATATAACTTCCATATTTTGTCGAATATTTTTTTTATACAAATTTAATCTTCTTGCTTGAAAATTATACTATTTCGTTGAAAATTTACTTTGATTTTATTGAAAATTAATTTTTTCACTGAAAATTTGACTATTCAATTTTTAGTTGAAAAATTATCTGTTTTCGGTGAAAACTTAACTATTTGTTGAAAATCCGTGTTTCTTTTTTGGTAAAAGAGTACTCTTATTAGTTGAAATTTCATCTTTTTGGATAAAAATTAATTTTTTTGGTTAAAAATACGTTTATATTTTTGGTTTGTAAATTTATATTTTTTAGTTTAAAATTTAATTTTTCGGTTGAGAATTCATTTTTTTGTTGTTGAAAATTGATTTTCATACCACCAAATTTAGTTCTTCCGTTTTTGGTTAAAAAATAATTTTTTTGTTATGAAACAAAATTTTGTTGTTGTTGATTCAATCAATTTTTCTGTCTAATTTTGGTTGAAAATGAGATTTTCCTTATTTACAATTCTTTTCAACTGGAAATATAACTACCATTTTTTGTCTAATTTTTTTTTTATAGAAATTTAATCTTCTTGGTTGAAAATTTACTTCAATTTTATTGAAAATTAATTTTTTAGCTGAAAATTTGACTATTCAATTTTTTTTTTTCAATTTCGGTGAAAATTTAACTATTTGTTAAAAATCCGTGTTTTTTTTTAAAAGAGTGTTGAAATTTCATCTTTATGGTTAAAAATTAATTTCTTCGGTTAAAAATCAGTTTGTATTTTTGTTTTGTAAATTTATCATTTTTAGTTTGAAATTGAATTATTCTGTTGACAGTTAATTTTTTTTTGGAAATTGATTTTAACTGAAAATTTAATTCTTTTGTTTCTGGTTAAAAAATTATTTTTTTGTTATAAATAAAAATATTGAATTTTTTTTGCGTTAAAAATTTGACTATTCAATTTTTAGTTGAAAATTTATCTGTTTTCTGTGAAAATTGAACTATTTGTTGAAAATCCGTGTTTTTTTTGGTAAAAAAGTACTCTCATTAGTTTAATTTTCATCTTTTTGGTTAAAAATTAATTTCTTTGGTTGAAAATTCGTTTATTTTTTGTTTGAAAATTTATGTTACTAACTTAAAATGATCCTAGTTTATTTTTGGTGGAAAATATATCTTTTCAGTTTGAAATACATGTATTTGGTTTAAAATTAATTCTTTTTAGTTAATGATTTATCCTTTTAGTTGAAAATTCACTTGAACTATTCCATTTTTTGTGGAAAATTTACTTTTTTTGATAGAAATGTAATTTTTTTCATTTAAAAGTTATCTGTTTCGTAGAAAATCTAAATATTCTATTTTTTGTTCAGAAATAATTTCTTTCATTGAAAAAAAATTTTTAGTTGAAATTTTTTTTTTTATATAAAATTCATCTTTTGGATTGAAAAATCCACTATTTGGAGAAAAGTTCATATTTTTGATAGGAAATTCATCATTGTGATTAAAAAATAATTTCTTTAGTTGAAAATTTGAGTTTTTTCAGTTGAAAATTAATTCATTTTGCTGAAAAGTCATTTTTTAAATTTACTTTTCTAACTGCAAATTTAAATATTATATTTTTTGTTATTTATCTTTCTTAGTTTGAAATTCAATTGTTTTGTTAAGAATTAATTTTTTTGGTTGAGAATTGATTTTCTTAACTGGAAATTTAATTCTTCTGTTTTTGGTTAAAAAATCATTTTTTTGTTATGAAAAGATATTTTTTTTTGAAAATTTGTGTTTTTTTGGTTGAACATTCACTTTTTTGACATTTTAAATATTCTAATTTTGGTTAAAATATTATTTTTTTAGATAAAAATTCATGAACTTTGTTGAAAATGAGTCTTTTTTGGTAGAAAATTAATCTTTTTTGTTGAAAATTCAACTATTTGGTTAAAAATTCAAATATTTTTGGTTGAAAATTCATCATTGTGATTAAACAAAAATTTTCTTTGGTAGATAATTCGTTTATTTTTAGTTGAAATTGAAAATTTTCCTATTTTAGTTGAAAATTCATCATTATGATTAAAAAATAATTTCTCTAGTTGAAAATTCGTTCCTTTTTAGTTAGAAATTAATTAATTTTACTGAAAACTCGTTTTCTTAAATTTACTTTTCTGACTGCCAATTGAAATATTATATTTTTAGTTTTTAAATTGATCTTTTTTAGTTTGAAATAGACTTATTTTGTTGAGAATTAATTTTTTTGTTGTAAATTGATTTTCTAAACTGAAAATTTAATTCTTCTGTTCAAATATTTGGTAGAAAATTCATGTAATTTGTTAAAAATTCATCTTATTGGTTAAAAATGTGAAAACTGATCTTTTTGTTTGATAATGATATTTTTTTTTTATTTAGAATTAATTTTTTTAACTGAAATATAACTTCCATTTTTGGTCGAAAATTTATTTTTTTCGATAGAAATGTAATCTAGTTGAAAATTAATTAATTTTGTTGAAAACTCGTTTTTTTAAATTTACTTTTCGAACTGAAAATTTAAATATTATATTTTTGGTTTTTAATTCTATCTTCCTTAGTTTGCAATTTAATTATTTTGTTGAGAATTAATTTTTTTGGTTGAAAATTGATTTTCTTAACTGACATCTTAACTATACTAATTTTGGTTAAAAATTGAAAATTGAAATTGAAATTTTTTGGTAGAAAATGAATCTTTTGGGTTGAAAATTTAACTATTTGGTTAAAAATTCATATTTTTGGTTGAAGATTCATCATTTTAGTTAAAAATTAATTTCTTTGGTTGAAAATGTATTTTTATGACTGGAAAACACACTTAAAAAGTGTTTTAAATATATTTAGAAACAAAATTTATTTTGCATTAACATTATTAATCTTCTAGATTTATACCTAAAAGAATTTAGAAATTGGGATATTGTAGCAACCCTGAACGTTTTCTATTACGTTGACTTATTTTATCATTTAAATTTAGCGCCCTTTGCAATTTGAAGCGATACATTTTCCCGCGAAATTTAAATAATCTAATTATTAATGAAAGCAGAAAAGACGATTTTTAAATCCTAACTCAAAATTCTCATATATGCTCAATTAATTCTCAATGTACAATAAAGGTCGAGCATATTCTCATGTTCGTGAGAATTTCTCCGAGCACTTAAACTCTTTAGAACACTGGTTCTTCTTCAGATTACCAGCTGGCCATTTGGCCAGCGGAAAAATAAAAAAAAATAAAAAAATAGAAAAAAAAATTCGATACCCCCACCCCGAGAGAATAAATTCAGAGGAAAAAGCCGGTGCATCGGAATCGCTAATCGGACCTGCGTCTTCCCACACTTCCCAGAATGCAACGCGTGGATCTTCTCCGGGAGTCATGATTCGAAAGTAAAAAAATATTCGGAAAACGAAATGTGAGACTTTCGCACTTTTGCTTTTCTGGAGCAATGGAAGTAAAGTGTGACACAGAGAAATGAGAATCAGAATCAACGCAAGTCAGTATTGTCACGGATTCCGAGTGAACGAGACCTCTGAATAAAAATAGAATTTACTTCCTCATGTGTAATTAAAAGTGTGTCGCGTTTTTACAAGTTCGGAAATTTTATTCAATTTTAAATAGCTCATTTGAATTTCAAAAGGGAATTACCGCGCTTAGTCTTTGTGACCACGTAGTTCGAATGAGGGATTTGAGATTTGACCATTTTTCGGATTCTTTTTTCAGGAATTCTCTGAGGTTTGGATTTTGTTTTTTTGGTTCAGAGATGACAGGTGAAATTTTTTCAATCTGAAAATCATCGGTACGATAAAACAAATTTTTAGGTTCATGGAGACCACACTTGACTAGGTTTTTTAAAATTTTTTATTTTTATTTTTAATTCAGATGGTTGAAACTGAAAAATATTGAATTGGTGTTAAGTCAATTAGAAATTTTAATTGAATTAGGAACTATTTGTTAATTTAATTAGCAATAGTTAAAGTAAATTTTAAAAAAACACCATTCAATATTTTGTCAACTACGAAAAGAATTCAAATTTTATTTGCAAATATTCGATTTTTATCTCACTATCAGTTGTTTTAATTTTTAACTGGTTTTTAAATTCATTTAAAGTTTTTTTTTAAGTTTCGATTTTCGTTTCTATGACATCACGAAAATTTAAACCCATAATTTAATTGCACACGAAACTTTAATATTTAATTTGAAAAAAAGTAAAAATTTCAAAAAAAATGTTTAGGGACTTCTCAACCCCATTTTTCAAAGAATTTTTTAAAATTATTTATGGATTATAAAATTTTAGAATCGATCCATTGTTTTACTTTAAGTGAAATGCATCACCCACATTTTTGACAAAACATTTTAAAAAAAATATGTAGGATTCTCTGAAACCGATTTTTGCAATAAAGTGTTTATTTTAAAATGAAATGCATTAGACTAAAATGCAAAAATTTTAAGTAAAGGCATCAATTCACAGTGAAAATTTAAAAAAAAGCAATTTATTTGCAAAAATTGGCTTTTTTTATTTTTTTTTAATCAAAAATCTAGGTGATGTATTCAAATTAAAAATCAAGCAATAGATGTATTCAAAGGTAAAATAATTTTGACAGAATGTTGAAAAAATATTTTGGGATCTCTCAAGCTTATTTTTGCAATAAAGTGCTTATTTATGAATAAAAAAAAATCATTTTTTAATTGTCACTGTTAACGGATTATTTTATTTTCAAATGCAAAATAAAATGCTTGAGAGACGCCTAAATATTTTTTTTATTCTTCTCAAAAATCTTGGTGGCGTATTTAAATTAAAAATAAAACAATAGATGTATTCCCACGTGAAATAATTTTATCAGAATTTTGAAAAAAATATTTTGGGGTCTCTCCAGCTTATTTTCGCAATAAAGTGTTAATATTTAAATGAAATACATTAGACTAAAATGCCTATATACCAAAGTAAAGGCATCAATTCCCAGTGAAAATTAAAAAAAAATCAGCAATTTATTGCAAAAATTGGCTTTTGTACTTTTCAATTTTCTTTTTATTAAAAATCTAGGTGATGTATTTAAATTGAAAATAAAGCAAAAGATGTATTCCAAGTTACAATAATTTTGACAGAATTTTGGAAAAATAATATTGACAGAATTTTTGAAAAATATTTTGGGGTCTCTCCTGGTTATTTTTGCAATAAAGTGCTTATTTTTAAATAAAATAAAATTTTTTCATTGCCGCTATTAGTGGATTATTTCACTTAAAAATATATAAGTTTGAAATTCATACATACCAAAGTAAAGGAATTCATTAACAGTAAAAAATTTCAACAAATCAGAAATTTATTGCAAAAATTATTTTTACAGAATTTTGAAAAAATATTTTGGGAACTCTCCATCTCATTTTTGCAATAAAGTGCTTATTTTTAAATAAAATAAATTTTTTTTATTGCAGCTATTATTGGATTATTTTACTTTAAAATACAAAAGTTTGAAATTCATAAATAACAAAGTAAAGAAATTCATTAACAGTAAAAAATTTCAAAAAATCAGAAATTTATTGCAAAAATGGGCTTATTTAACTTTTTAATTTTAATTTTTTGTAATGCAATCAAAAATCTGGGTGATGTATTTAAATTAAAAATAAAGCAATAGATGTATTTTAAGGTAAAATTATTTTTACAGAATTTTGAAAAAAGTTTTGGGAACTCTCCAGCTCATTTTTGCAATAAAGTGCTTATTTTTAAATAAAATAAATTTTTT
>CAKNXH010063895.1:30325-48257 GCA_932178445.1 Andricus quercusramuli
TCAAAGGTAAAATTATTTTTACAGAATTTTGAAAAAATATTTTGGGAGCGCTCAAGTTAATTTTTTCTATAAATTGCTCATTTTTTATTTTAAATGTGCCTCAAGCCCATTTTTCAAAAAAATTGCTTTTTTTGTTGCCGCTGTTGACGGATTATTTTAATTTGAAATTCAAAAGACTAAAATACAAATAAGATCAGCAGTTTATTGAAAAAATGGACTTGAGACCCCTAAATATTTTTTTTTCTGTCAAAAATTAAGGTACTGTATTCCAATACAAATAAAATAATAGATATTCCAAAGTAAAATAATTTTGGCAGAATTAAAAAAAATAAGGTAGAGGTACCTGAAACCCATTTGTCAAAAAAAATTAACAATTTTTGTAATTTTTATCTATAGTTAATTATTTTTTTTCAAATAGATCCATTTAGATTGTTTTATTTTGAAATATAAAATATACTAAAATGTATGTGTACCAAAGTAAAAATCCATTAACAGCGAAAATTAAAAAAAAAAATTTTTGTTAATTGCAATTAAAAAATTTATGTAATATTTTTCTAATTCTGTCAAGAATGTGGGTGATTTATTTCATTAAAAATAAAACAATAGATGTATTCCAAAGTGAAAGAATTTTAGCAGAATTTTGAAAAATAATTTAGTGGACTCTGAAGCACATTTTTCCAAAAATTAATTACTTTATTTTAATTGTCATTGTTAATTGAATATTTTACTTCAAAATAGAACCATTTTTTTTGGACCACCTCAATGAATACGTTCTATCAAAATCGTTGACCCCACAAAATTGTTGAATAAATAAATCGTTTTGTTGAATAACTTTTTCAGGATTATTTATTTCCTTATTTATGATACTAAAATAATTCACAAGCGGAACTGAAAGTGTTGTAAAACGTAAAACTTATCTGAGAACTTTTTACAGCAGAGAAAGAGATTTCTTTAATCCTAATCACGTTTTTTTTTCAAAAATAAAATTGAAATTTCACATTAAAGATCAATTACTGAAAAAAAATTAGATAACATTTATTTTATTTAATTTTTATCATTCTTATAAGACTCACTGATCCATCAATCATACAATGTTTGCATTCCCAGCGTTCCTTTCATTCTCATTGCCGGATAAGAATCTCGATATGATTTTATCAAGGAAAATAAACTTTAGATAAAAATAAAATATATTAGAGAGCAGCGGATGTGGCCTTATTACTTTCCTAAAGATATTTGTTATCAATATTTTTTCCAGGGTAGTAAGACTTTAGCTAAAGAACCTTATGTCTCGGATATCTGAGGGTTCCCCCAAAAAAATTACAATCAAATCAGGGAGATGTCCTTGAATCTGAAAATGGAACCTCCCAAAAATGACATAAAAGTTCAGGTCAACCCTTTCGAAAACACGACGAAACTCATTGAGTGGAACGTAGACATGAACGTAGTGCTCTCAGGTACAAAAAAAAGAAAATTCATTAAGAGGATAAGAAACCTTCTGGTTTGTCTTGTAATGATCGTATTTGCTGTCGTGATCTCCTATCTGAAAGGAGAAATACAAACCTTAGAAGTTCAGGTAATTTTTCATTCGTAAATATCATTAAAGTTACACTAAATTCCCGATATAATAATAATTCGGTTGGATTTGGACGCATGATGCAACCTGATGCAACTAACGCGCTGAGAGTGCGGCCTTCGAGCTGTTTGTCACGCTTGAGTAAGCACCGCCTCTCTTTCGCCCCCGCGGCTCCTCCTCTCATAACGAAAGTGTGGAGGCCATCAATTCTATGAATATCGTAAACCGGGGGTTCTTATATCGGGAGTTGAGTGTACTATTAATTTTAAGTTTTTGAAATTTAAAAGCACGAAATAAATTGCATGTGAGAATTTTTTTCTGAAATTTTAAACCACGTACCCCGCTTTGTTAGAGTGCGAAGTTTAGCCTCCAATCCCCTATCTAACGTAATTTTTGCCGCCTAAATTTTTTTAAACAAAAAAAATGGAAAGATTTTAATTTTAAATCAAAAATAGTTGGACTGAAACCAAAAAAGATGGATTTTGAAGAAAATACATGAATGTTCAAACGAATAGTTGAATTTTAAAGTAAAACAGATAATTTTTCAACCAAAAATAGTTCAATTTTGAGACAACAAAATTAATTTCCAACCAAAAAAAAAAAAAAAAAACAAAAAAAAAAATAGGTGAATTTTCTTAATATTTTATTTTCAAAACAAAAAACTGAATTTTTATCTAAAATTATGAATCTTAAACGGATAAATTTACAACAAAAGAGTTTAATATTCAACAAAATAGTTGAATTTTCAACCAAGAAGATATTATTTTCCTACCTAAAGAGACGTTTTTTCAACAAATTATACATAAAAGTTCCACCAAATAGTTGAATTTTGAAAGTACAAAAATGAATTTAAAATAAATTATTTGTCAACCAAACTGATGAATTTAAAAAAGTTTAAAAAATGCATTTTTAGCCCAAAAAACGGAAGTTTCAATAAAGTATGATAAAATTATGAATATGTAACAAAAACATGAATTTTCAAGAAAGTAATTTAATTTTCAATCAAAGAGATGAATATTCAATAAAAAATATAATTATTAATATTCTAACAAAATTAAAAAAAAATTAAAATAACAAATAATTAAAGTTAACCAAAAAATACCAATAAATATATTAATTTTCAACAAAAAAAATTATTTTCTACCAAAAAAGATGAATTTTCCATAAAATGAAAAAATCTTTAACCAAGTTGTTGAATTTTCAAGTCAAGAGAACGAATTTTCCCAAAAATATGAAGTTTCAACAAAAAGGTTAATATTCAAAAAATAGTTGAATTTTAGATTAAAAAAATTAGTTTAAACCCAACAAAGAAATTTTTAACCAAATAGTTCAATTTTTAACCCAGAAGATCAATTTTCTTGTTTATGCTTTTTAAAAAATTTCTTTCCAAAAATTTAAAAAGATGAGTTTTCAAAAAAAAAAAAAAAATTAATTCTCAACCAAACTGTTAAATTTTTATACTCGAAAATATAAAATTTCAATACAAAATTTAATTTTAAATCAAATAGTTAAAGTTTAGCTATAAAAAATTATTTTTTAACCTAAAAATAATTTTGTTAACCAAATTGTTCAATTTCTAAACAAAAAGATTAATTTTTTCTTACCAAAAAAGAATAATTTTTAACCAAAGAGTTTAATTTTTAACCTAAAAAGATTAATTAAAAAAAAAAAATTAATTGGCAACCAAATTGCTGAATTTTGAAGACAAGAAGACGAATTTTGTACACAAAACGTTTGAATTTTCAACCCGAAAATATGAGGTTTCAACAAAAACGTTAATTTTCAATCAGATAGTTAAATTATATGTTGGAAAAATTTGGTTTCAACCCAAATATTAATTTTTCAACAAAATAAATTTTCTAACCATATACTTTAATCTTTAACTAAGAAGATTAATTTTTTTTGTTAACAAAAAAGACCAATTTTCGGCCAAATAGTTGAATATTTAAACGAAAAAAAATAAATTTCAAACCAAAAATGGAATAGTTTAATTTTCATTTTAAAAAATCGATTTTCAATTTTTTTTGTCAATCTGCTACAAAACAGATAAATTTCTTAATCAATAATATGAAATTTCAACAAAAAAGTTCAGTTTTATCCAAAAAGTTAAATTTTTAGCTAAAAATTAATGTTGGCTCTGAAAACGTGAAGTTTCGACAAAAATTTTCTACTAAAAAAAGACAAATTTTCAACAAGATGCATAAATTTTCAGCCAAGAAGATTGATTTTCTACCAAAATACTAATTTTCAACCAAATAGTTCAATTTTTAGTCTAAAGAAGATCACTTTTTAATACAAAATGAAATAGTTGAATTTTCATTTAAAAATGAAATTTTAAAAAATAAATTTCCTACGAAAAAGTTGAATTTCCTACTAAATAGTTGATTTTTCTACCAATTTGTTAAATTTTTAAGCCAAAAGAACGAATTTTTCACTAAACAGTAAATTTTCAACGCAGAAATATGAGTTTCAAAAAAAAATTGAATTACAAAAAAAAGAAAGACTAACTTTCGACGAAACTGTTGAATTTTTAGTCTGAAAATATAAATTTTTAACAAAAAATGGAATCGTTAAATTTTCGTTAAAAAAAATCAATTTAGAAAAGCGAATTTTCTATGAAACAGTTGAATTTTCTACCAAATAGTTGAATTTTTTACAAAACAGTTGAATTTTCCACAAAACATATGAATTTTCTACAAAACAGTTAATTTTTCAACAAAAAAGTTCATTTGTAACTAAACAGTTAAATTTTCAATGAAAATTATGAATCTTCAACCAAAAAAATTAATTTTTCATAAAGTTCAATTTTCAAACCAAATTGTTGAATTTTCAACCTAAAAATATGAATTTTTAACAAAATCTTTGGTGAAACAAAAAGAAAGAAATATTGCTTTAAAAGTGGAAAAAGTTATTGTAATATCGTTCCTTTTATTTAAAGAAAAAAATTTTATTGATAAACTATCTTCTTATGCAAACTCTGATTGAAATATGCCTTCTTCAAGGATTTATACTAGTTATCTGACGTTCAAAAATGAGCATTGTTAAAAAAGATTGATAAAATCGAGGAAATATTCCCAGTGTAATTATAACTAATTTCGGAAAAGAACTGAAAAGCAAACTTTGGAAAAAATATTTCAGGTCCTAATTGTTTATTTAAAAATAGTTATTTTTTATTTAATTAAAATATTTTAGGACTCCTTTCATTCCTTGAAGGATTCTCTAAAAATTTCATTCAGGGTGTTAGGTTTTTTTAAACATGTCTTCGGTTAAATATTTTTACTATTTTAATTGATAAATACTTCTTTGATATAATTTATGATGTATTCGGTATTAAAGATTAATTAACTACTTAATTAATTTAATTTATATACATGTAGTATTAAAATAAATTATATTTATAATGGTTTTTTGTAATAACTCGTCAATGATCAATGGCTAATATCAATTTTTTTAATAATTAAAAAAAAATTTTAATCAAAAGATTTAAAATAATAAAGAAAAACTATAACTCAATTTTTTTTCGAAATCTTCAAAAACCTACATTTTGTTCAAAATGTTGTGAAATCTTTACAAGTTTTGAATTATTTTTTAATCTTTTCGAAATTCCTAAAATTTTGTAATCTTGAAAAATTTCAAAACTTTTCTTTAAAATCTCTTATATTCTTTTTCAAAATTTTAGGAAATAATTTGATGTTTTGCAATATTTTTCAATTTTCTCTTGGAATTCATTTTTCAATATAAAAAATCATATGAAATTTACCATGAATATTAAGAAAACTTTTTCATTCTCTTGAAACCTTTCAATATTATTAAAAAATTTTCAATTTTGATTTCAAAATCTTCAAAAATCCACATTTTGTTTTACATTTTCCGGAATATTTTCCAATTTTTAATTATTTTTGAAAAAAACAAATTTTCAAGAAAATTGTTGAATCTTCAACCAAAAACTCTCTATTATTTTTCAACCAATTCGCAGTTTTGAGCAAAAAACATGAAATTTTTACTATCAGAGAAGTATTTTCTACAAAATAGTTTAATTCATTAATCAAAAAATATGAATTTTCTAAAAAAAGTTACTTTTAAACAAAATAGTTGAATTTTCAACCAGACAGGTGAATTTTTTATTAAAAAAAGATGAATTTTCAGCGAAATAGTTTCATTTTGAAAAAAAAATTAATTTTTAATGAAAGATGTCGATATTTCAACCAAAAAATATTCTAATTTTAAATCAAAAAGAGTCGAATGCATCCAAAAACGATGAATTTTGAATCAATTTTCAATCCGAAAATATTATTTTAAAAGAAAAAAAAATCATTTAAAACCAAGTAATTGAATTTTCTACCCAAAAAGGCGAATTTTTAACAAAATACATGATTTTTCAAATGAAAAATTTAAATTATAAATTTATTTAATAATTCCAAACCAAAAATGCATTTTTTTAACAAAAAAAATGATTTCAAACATAATAGTTTAACTCTAAAAAAAATGAATTTTCAACAAAGTGTAGTTAAATTCATCGGAAAAGACGAATTTTCAGCAAGATAGTTGTTTTTTAAATCAAATAGTTAAATTTTCAATAAATTCGTTCAATTTTTAATCAAACAGTTGAATTTTCAATACGAAAACATTAATTGAAAAAAATCATTTTTAAACAATTAATTTAATTTTGTACTAAAAAGATGAATTTTCAACCAAGAACATTAATTTTCTACCAAAACACATCAATTTTTGACAAAGTTCATGAATTTTCAACTGAAAAATGTCCGTTCTTAATCAAAAATGGAATAGTTCAATTTTCTGTTCAAGAAATGAATTTTCAGAAAAAAAATTGAATTTTCAAAATAATATTAAAATTTTTATTTAAAAAAAAATGACTTTTTTAACAAACTGCAGTTCAAATTAACTAGAAAAGACGAATTTTCAACAACGTAGTTGAATCCTCAACCCCAAAAAATTAATTTTCAACCAAAATTATTCTTTAACAAATTTTTTAATCTTTCAAAATTAAGAAATTTTCTTAAAATCGTCTAGCTTTTTTTCGAAATTTTTTTAAATTGTCTTTATAAACAAAATTTTTGTAAACAGAAAGTCATTTATAACTTTCCCAGGAATCCAAAGAAATTTTGTTTCTATACTTTTTTTCTAATTTTTCCTAAATTTTGTTTTAAGGTTCAAGATTTCCTTAAATCAAACAATAAATTTAATAAATAGCATTTTAAGAAATTTGAAATGATTTTTTATTTTATAAAATTTATTTAGGTGAATATATAAAAATATTTCAAGACATTCCAAAAGATTTCCAAAATTGTAAAAAAAGAATCGAATCATTTAAAATGTTATTCATTATTTGTGAAAAAAATTTACAAGTTATTTAAAATTTGAAAAGATTTCAAAAAAATTAAAATAAAGTATAAATTTTTGAAAATTTCGACAGAAATATTTGAAGTTTGTTTTTAATTTTGAAAGGTTTCAAGATAATACAAAAAAATCTGAAAATCACTGGGAATATTTGAGTGATTCTTCATTTTTAAAATTATTCTTAAGATAATATTTAAAAAGATTAGAAAACATTACAAAAGATTACGAAAAATGTCAAAAATAAATGCGGAAGGATCATAAAATATTTTTTAATATTTTCTAAGTGTCAAAAAGGCTTAAATAGTTTTTTAATTGGCAAAATACTGTAAAATAAAAAAAAGGTTGTAACTTTTCTAGATATTTTTTCGACATATCTGAAATCTTCAAAAATCTTGCTTCCATCAAATTATAATTTTCCTACAATTTTTTTTCTTTTTTGACTGAAAAATCTTCTTTGATTGAGGATTCAACTATTTTGTTTGAAAATTCGTTTTTTAAAATGAATTGAACTGTTTTTAATTAAAAATTAAAATCCTTTTACATTTAACTTTTTTGTAGAAAATTCGTTTCTTTTGGAAATTATTTATTCTTTTTTGGTCATAAATACAACTGGTAGAAAATTAATCTTTTTGGTTGAGGATTAAACTATTTTGTTAAATATTTGTCTATTTTGGATGAATTCAACTGTTTTTGATTTCAAATTAAAATCTTTTTAGATTAAAATAACAATTATGTATTACATTTTTCGTTGAAAATTCATATTTTTTTGGTTGAAAATTCAACTACTTGGTTAAAAGTTGAGCTACTTTGTTAAAAAGTAATTTTTTTGGTTCCAGCTTCACCTTTTTAGTTGAAAATTTTTCTTTCTGATAGAAAATTAATCATCTTGCTAGAAAATTCATGTATTTGGTTTAAAATTCAACTATTAGGTTGAGATTTAACTTTTTTTTGTTGAAAATTTATATTTTCGGGTTACAAAATTGAACTGTTTTGTAGAAAACTCGTTTCTTTTGGGAATTATTTATTATTTTTCGGTCATAAATAAACCTAGTAGAAAATTATTTTTTTTTTTGGTTGAGGATTAAACTATTTTGTTAAAGATTTGTCTATTTCGGATAAAGTCAAGTGTTTTTGATTTAAAGTACAAATATTTTTGGATTGAAAATTCAACTATTTGGTTGAAGATTAACTAATTTGTTGAAATATTGATTTATATCGGAAATCTTCAAAAATCTTCTTGAATTTTCTATTAAAAATTACTCTTCTTTTAAGAGTTATGTCCACCGAACGAAATTAAAAAATCGAGTTTAGTGTTCTTCTGAAGCATGTAATGCTAAACGTTTAACGCTAATGCTAATGTTTAACGCTCTACTCATAGATGGTGGCGTTCCGGGTTCAAATCCGGGCTGAGGCAGATTTTTTTTCGTTTCTCCAAATATTAAATCAGTAATCGGTACTATTTAATATTTAACATAAAAAATTAATTAACACCCTGGTCAAGAATATAACATAATTTGCTTAATTTATCAATCAAATAAAAAAATGACAACCGTTTTTGCTATTCTTTATCTCGGGAGAATTAATAATAGCGAATGGATTTAATTTTCTTGAAATGGTTCTTAGATCCATTCGAGTCTATTTCTACGAGTGTCTATTCCTTTTAAAACTCACGTCCCAAAGTCATGTACGTGACGAAACTTTGTTAATCCAAAAGGAATGATAACACGTAAACGATCCGGAGAGTAGTATAGCTGGCATAACTGTATATAAACCATTCTTTCATCTGACTCAAATCTCTTAATGGGAATTTTTGTCCTTTGTTTCCTACAGAAAAGGTAATTCTGAATCAATCTCTTGAAATTTCGTATTTCAAGATAAATAATCAGGAATCTTATTATGCGGATTGCGAAGCGAAGGCTAAATTTTAGTTCCTAATTCCAGGGCTCGCACTCACGCCAACCGATTTCGATCTTTTTTTTTTTTTTTATAATTGCTCCGCATTAAATTTTTCAGAAGAACACTAAGCCCGATTTTTTTATTTCGTGCTGTGGACTTGATTATATAAATTTAAAAAAGTCGGGGCCAAAAGTCAAGGCCCCTCACGTCTTTTGATTGTAAGACGCTCAAAAAAATCGTTGAATTGTTTAATAAAAAGCATCTGAAAGCGTAAAGTCTTCCGAATTCAATGATATTATCACTTTTATCCTACAAAATTTTTGTCAATGGTTAGAGGGCGAAATATCCCAAAAAATAGGGGTTTCAGCCTCCTTTTTCAAGCGTCGACTTTCACCTGTTCCCAAGAAGCAGAAAACTTTAGAAAAAATCTGAAAAAATTCACAGATATTCTCTCAACATTTTTTAATGCAGTACATTTTTGAAAATTCTGAAATATTCAATTTTTGACTTTTTACGGGGATTTATTTACAAGTACAAATGTGCAGTTTTGTGATACGAGTGCAGTGAAACAATTAAATTTTTGATATAATCATTGCTATGCCAGAAGTATCATTTTAAATATGTGTGACTCAATTTTATCCTTACAAATTTTTTTAAACAGAGGGTAAAAGGTAAAACATTTTGAAAAAGTGGGTTTTTCGACAGAAAGCGGACGACTTTAGGGACCGTACTTGAATTACGTAACATCTTAAGGGGAGTGGGATCCTTCACTCATGTACGAAATTTTAGCAAATTCGCAAAAACTTTCTCCTGAAGATTATCTTTTTAGTTATAAATTTTATTATTTGGTTGAAAATTTCACAATTCTCTTAAAAAGACAGTTTTTTTGCAAATTCAACTGTTTCCTTAAAAATTCGTCATATTTTGTTGCTGATAAGTCAACTGAAATCTTTTTTGGATGAAAAATATTTTTTTGTTGAAAATTTGTCTTTTTAATTTAAATGTTCATATTTTTTTAGTAGAAATATTGCATCTTTCTTAGACAAAAATGCAACTGTTTTGTTGAAAAATAAACTTTTTTGTTTAAAATTTGTATTTTTCTGTAGAAAAGTCCATTGAATCCTTTTGGATGAAAATTCAACTCTTTTTTTTTGTTGAAAATTTGTCTTTTTGATTTCAAAATTCACCTGCTTTAGTAGAAATTACATCTTGGATAAAAATGCAACTGTTTGGTTTAAAATTCAACAATTTTGTTGAAAAGTCATACTTTTTGGTTGGAAATTCTGCTGCTTTGTTGAAAATTTAAGTATTTTGTAGCACATTTACTTTTTGGGTAAATTTAATATTTTGGTGTTGAAAAGAGAATTGAAGTATTTTCTGGATGAAAATTGAACTATTTTTAGAATTAAAAAAAAATTAAAAGTTCATCTGTTTTAAGAGAAATTTCATCTTTCTTGGATAAAAAGGAAACCTTTTGGTTGAAAATAAAACTATTTTGTTGAAAATTTAAGTATTTTGTCGAAAATCTACTTTTTGGTTAAATTTAATATTTTCATGTTGAAAAGAGAACTGAAATCTTTTTTGGATGAAAATTCAACTATCTTTTTGAAAATTGTTTTTTTTTTTATTATTAAAAATTCATCGATTTGAAGTGAAATTTCATCTTTCTTGGATAAAAATGTAACTGTTTGGTTGAAAATAAAACTATTTTTTTAAAAAGTCATACTTTTGGTTTAAAATTCGGTTTTGTTGAAAATTCAGCTATTTTGTAGAAAATATACTTTTTGTTTAAATTTTATATTTTGATGTTAAAAAATGAACTGCAAGCTTTTGTAGATAAAAGTTCAATTTTTAAAAAAATTTGCCTTTTTTTATTGAAAATTCATTTGTTTTAGTACAAATTTCATCTTTCTTGGATAAAAATTCAACTATTTGGTAGATAATTCAACTGTTTCGTTTAAAATTCATCCCTTTTTTATTGAAAAAAATGTCTTTTTGGATGGAAAATTCAAATATGCTCGTAGAAACTTATTTTTCGTTAAAAAATTCATATTTTGTTCTTGAAAAGTCAATTTGAATCTTTTTGAATCTTTTCCAAAATGTGTTTTCTTTTTAAATAAAAATTCATCTGTTTTAAGAGAAATTTCATCTTTTTTGGGTAAAAATGCGACTATATTGGGTAGAAAATTCAACAATTTGGTTGAAAAATCATACTTTTTGGTTGAAAATGTAACTATTTTGTAGAAAATTTACTTTTTGGTAAAATTCACTATTTGGTTAAATTTAATATTTTGGCGTTGAAAAGAGAACTGAAATTTTACTGGATGAAATTTCAGCATAAAAAAAAATTTGCCTTTTTTTATTGAAATTTCATATTTCTTGGATAAAAATTCAACTATTTGGTAGAGAATTCAACTATTTCGTTAAAAATTCATCCCTTTTGGTTGAAAAAATTCGTCTTTTTGAATGAAAAATTCAATTTTGTTCTTAGAAACTTCTTTTATGTTAAAAAATTCATATTCTGATCTTGAAAAATCAATTAAAATCTTTTCTGGATGAAAATTCAACTATTTTTAAAAATTTTGTTTTTTTTTCAAATAAAAATTTATTTGTTTTAAGAGAAATTTTATCTTTTTTGGATAAAAATGCAACTATTGGGTAAAGAATTCAAATTTTTTTTTAAAAGTCATCCGTTTTGGGCAAAAATTCTTCTTTTTGACTAAAATCTTTTTGATTTATAAATTCATCCGCTTTTGTAGAAATTTCTTTTTTTTTTATAAAAATGCAACTTTTTGGTCAAAAATTCTTCTTCTTTGCTTGAGTATTCAACTATTTTATTCGAAAGATTTGATTGAATCATTTAGTTAAGAAATCATTTTTTTAAAGTTATATTTTTAGTTGAAAATCCATCTCTTTGGTTGAAAGTTTAACTATCTTGTTAAAAATTAATGTTTTAAAATTGATAATTCAACTGCTCGGGTAAAAGTTAAACTACTTTGTTAAAAAAAATTTTTTGAAGGCTTATGCCTTTGGTTAAAAATTTAACTGTGTGGTGGAAAAGTCTTTTTTTTTGTTTAAAATTAATTTTTTAACTGAAGATGTAACTTTTCCATTTTTTATATTGATTTTTTTAGTTGGAAATTGTCCTTTTTTGGTAAAAAAATGGTCTTGGTTTAAAATTTCATTTTTGATGGGTAAAAATGCATTAGTTTCATGGAGAAATAATTTTTTCCTGAAGTCATATTTTTTTTTGTAACTTCAATTTTTGTAGAGAAAATTCGTCTTTTGGCTTCAAGGTTCAACCGTTTAGCCAACACGGATAAAAGTCAGAAATATTCAAAATGATATTTTTGGCATAAGAATGATTTTATCATAAATTTAATTGTTTCACTGCACTCGCATCACAAAACTGCACATTTGTATCTGTAAATAAATCCCCGTAAAAAGTAAATTATTCAATATTTCATAATTTAAAAAAATGTGTTGCATTAAAAAATGTTGAGGGAATATCTGTGAATTTTTTCAGATTTTTTCTAAAGTTTTCCGCTTTTCTATTTTTTCTATTTTTTGGGATGTTTCGCCCTCTAACCCTGGACAAAAATTGTTTAGGATAAAAGTGAAACTAAAAGTAAAACACTACTTTTTGCTGATAATTAAATGTTTAAATAAACGTTTTAAACAATTTATTATTGTTTTTAGCAATTTTATCTTAAAATAGGGTTAGAAATTCGCGGTTTGTTCCTAATTTTTCAACTTTTTTCCAATTTTAAAAGTTTTGTAGCCCCGGGCAGAAACCCTCATAGTTTCAAAGAGAGGGGAGGTTTCACGGACTTAATTATCCTTTTTTTTCAAGGAAAATAATTTCAAAAAAAATTTTAAAACTTTTATTCAAAAACTTTGTTTTCAAAATTTTTATTACAATTTTTTTTTGTAGAAATTGTTAATGTACGTTGTTGGCTATAGGGTCAGGTGGATGGAAAACAATTGAGTTGCTTCAAACTTTCGTTGTCATTTTTGCAAACATTTTTTTTTATTTTTTAAAAACTTTTTGTTTGAAACTTTGTCTAAAGTTTCAATTAAATTTAACGGGTAGAATAGTTTAAACAATTTATTATTATTTATAATGATATTCTCTTAGAATAATGCTAGAATAATTAATTCAATTCGATAAAATAATTGTTTCAACAATTTATTCAATTATTATTCAAACAATTTATTACACGAAGTTTGCGTATTTTAATTTTATGTTTTGTTCTTCAAAAAATCCCCAAATTTTTTCTTTAGAGCTCTATAAGTTTTAATCTAATAGAGATATTTATCGTTTTCTTTTTGATTTTTATAGCATTTTGAAAATTTTTTAAAAATTCAAAAATAATATTTTTAGGACAAAAATTCTGCAAAAATATAATTTTTTAACTTTTCTTTACGTGAAAATTTAGAAAATTCGATTTTATGAAAAAAAATCCCCTGAGAATGTCAACTCTAGAAAGGTACGGTTTTTCTGAAATTTTCAGCTTTTCTTCAACTTTTCGGTCGGAAACAAATAATAAATATTCATATTAATTAATATCTGTTTTACTTAAAAAAAATATATTCACAAAAAGAAGACATTGTTTAGAAAATGATTCTCACTATTGTTTATTTATTATTTTTACATACATAAGAATTATTTTCGTTATTTTGCATTAATTTTTACCTCCCTCTGTGTGAAAAGTTGACAAAAAGTGGAAAATTTTACAACCAACTCTAACTTTTTAGCATTTTTCTGAGAGAATATTATTATAAATGATAATAATTTGTTTAAACGATTATTTCTGTTAAATGTAATTGATTATTTCCTCGCTCTAACTGAAAAGTTGAAAATAAGTTGAAAAATGAGGAAAAGCCGCGACTTTCTATCTCTCTATCCTAAGAGAAAATTGCTACAAACAATAATAAATTGTTTAAACAATTTATATAAAATTTTAATTATTAGTAGAAAGTAGTATTTCATATATTAGAAACAGTTATACGTTTTTTTAAAGTTATATTGCAAGAAATTTGAGTGGAAACAATATTATATTAAAAAAATGTTCTCTTAAGATTATAATTTTCAGTATTATAAACAAATTTAATTAACGAATGCAGCAATCAGGCATTTTTCGACAGGAAAATCCGTTTTTTTTCTATGCCAATTTTTTTTTAATCAGGAATTTTATGATAATTTTAGGAAAATTCATAATTTGTTGATTAATCTTTGGATTTTTTAAAACAAATTTAATAAACAAATGCATTAATCAGGCATTTCTCGACAGAAAATTTTTTTTTTCTATGTAAACTTTTTCAATTAGGAACTTTATGAAAAATTCAGTAAAATTAATAATTTTTGGATCAATTTTCCCTTCTTTTAAACAAATTTAATAAACAAACGCATTATTTGGTAATTTCCCTATAGAAATACTCGTTCTTTTTCAATGTTTTATAAGAATGTTCTCAAAAAAATATATAATTCATCAACCAATTATGAATTTTGCTGAAATTATCATGATGTTTCCAATTAAAAGACTGACATCGAAAAAAACGAATTTTTCCGTCCAGATATGCCCGAATAATGCATTTGTTAATTGAATTTGTTTTAAAAAATCATAAAATTTATAAACTCATCATGAATGTTGCTGAATTTATTATGAAGATCACAATTAAAAAGTCTGACATCAAAGAAGAAAGAATGTTTCCGTCGACAGATGCCCCAATAATGCATTTGTTTATTAAATTTGTTTAAAAAAATTACAAAAAAGATCAAGAAATTATGAATTTTGCTGAAGTTCGATTGAAAATCCTAATTTATAAATTTTACATAAAAAAAAACGAATTTTTCTGTTGACAATTGCCGATTAATGCATTTGTTTATTAAATTTGTTTGAAAAATTATAAAATTTATCAACTTATTATGAATTTTTCTGAAATTTTCATAAAGTTCCCAACTGAAAAGACTGGCATTGCAAAACCGAATTTCTCTGCCGAAAAATGCATTTGTTTATTAAATTTGTTTAAAAAACCATAAGATTAATCAACAAATGATGAAATTTGCTAAAATTATTATAAAGTTCTTAATTTAACAAAATTAAAATAGAAAAAAACTAATTTTTCTGTCGAAAAATGCCTGATTACTGCATTTGTTCATTAAATTTGTTTATAATATAAACAATTATAATTCTCAGAGAAAATATTTTAAATATTATATTGTTTCCATTCAAATTTCTTGCAATATACATTAAAAACGTATAATTATGGAAAATCGTAAAAAAACATGTTTTCAATAAATAATTTGTTTATTTTTCGTCATATTTGTTTATTTAGAAAAAAATTGAAAACCTAATTCAAAAATCAGGTTTAACAGCTCTCTTAGAAATCTTATCAGCTTTTTTTCCAAATTTTTTTTGTTCAAATCGGTCAATATTTGTGGGTTGTACGTTATTTTGAACCAAAAGTCATTTTTTTAAACTGTGCAGCGGGGTGAGGGACCCACATTTCAGAAGCACGGTGCGGTCTGAGAGACCGCACGACCACACGACAGTACCAATTTGTCACTTTTTGCCCAAGTGAGGGATAATCGGGACGTAAAATTTGTATGTGATGGCTGCATACCGTACTCTCGGGTACCTGCATCAAGCTACCGTGGCCGTGCGGTCTCACAGACCGCATGAGCTTTCAATTGTTATTACTCGCCATTTACACTAAAACTAAAAAGAACTGCAGCTTCGAGGAAGGCCAGGGGGAGAGTTCCACATATTAGAGCCATGGCGCGGTCTCTTCAGACCGCACGGCCACACTTAAAATTTAAAATAAGGAAGAAAAGCCCAATTTTTAATAGGATTCTTGTCTTTGATTCAAATTATTATTGATTAAATTAGGGGCCGTACTTAAACTACGTAACAAGATGATGAAATTTTTGACATAATAGTTGAATTTACAACCCAAAAATATAAATTCCCCACAAAAAGTGTCATAGTTTATATTTCATTCAAAAAACATGTAATTTATATTTTAAAAAAAAGTTTTTTCAAACCTAAGAGACGAATTTTCAACCAATAAAGATGTTTCACTAAGGGAAGAAAATTGTAACTAAATAGTTGAACCTTGAAGCCAAAAGACGAATTTTCTCTACAAAAATTGAATTCACAAAAAAAAATATGACTTCAGAAAAAAATTATTTTTCCATGAAACTAATGCATTTTTACCCATCAAAAATTAAATTTTAAACCAAGACAATTTTTTTACCAAAAAAGGAAAAATTAATTTTAAACCAAAAAAGGAAGACTTTTCCACTAAACAGTTGAATTTTTAACCAAAGACATAAGCCTTCAATCAAAGAAATAAATTGTTAACAAAGTAGTTTAACTTTTACCCAAGTAGTTAAATTATCAATTTAAAAAGATTAATTTTCAGCAAGATAGTTAAACTTTCAACAAAAGAGATGAATTTTCAACTAAAAATATAACTCTTAAAAAAATTATTTTTTAACAAAGTGATTCAATCAAATCTTTAAAATAAAATAGTTGAATACTCAAGCAAAGAATAATAATTTTTAACCAAAAAGTTGCATTTTCATAAAAAAAAAAAAATTTCTACCGAAGCCGATGAATTTATAAATCAAAAAGGTCTTAGTTGACTTTTCACGATCAAAATATGAATTTTTAACGAAGAAATAAGTTTCTACGAAAAAAATTGAATTTTCAGTCCAAAAAGACGAATTTTTGCCCAAAAATATTATTTTTATAAAAATAACTTTTAAAGGACTTTGAAAAAAAATTGTTGAATTCTCTACCCAATAGTAGAATTTTTATCCAAAAAAGGTGAAATTTCTCTTCAAGAGAAGATAAATTTTTATTTGAAAAGAGAACAAGTTTTTTAAAAATAGTTGAATTTTCATCCAGAAAAGATTCCAGTTGACTTTTCAAAATTAGAATATGAATTTTTTAACAAAAAATAAGTTTCTACGAACAAAATTGAATTTTTCATCCAAAAAGACGAATTTTTTTAACGAAATAGTTGAATTTTTATCCGAGAAAGATGAAATTTGTACTAAAACAGATGAATTTTCAATTAAACAAAGGCAACATTTTTTTTAAGTTGAACTTTCATCCAGTAAAATTTCAGTTCTCTTTTCAACACCAAAATATTAAATTTAATCAAAAAGTAATTTTACCTAAATTACATTTTCTACGAAATAATTATATTCTCAACAAAACTGTAGAATTTTCAACCAAAAAGTATGCCTTTTCAACAAAATTGTTGAATTTTCTACCCAATATAGTCGTATTTTTATCCAAAAAAGATGAAATTTCTCTTAAAACAGATGAATTTTTATTTAAAAAGAAAAGACATTTTGGAAAAATAGTTGAATTTTCATCCAGAAAAAATCCAACTTGACTTTTCAATATCAAAATATGAATTTTTTAACAAAAAATAAGCTTCTACGAGTAAAATTGAATTTTCCATCCAGAAAGACATATTTTTTAATCAAAAGGGATGAATTTTTAACGAAATAGTTGAATTCTCTACCAAATAGTTGATTTTTTATCCAAGAAAGATGAAATTTGTACTAAAACAGATGAATTTTCAATAAAAGAAAGGAAATTTTTTTTTAAATTGAACTTTTATATAGAAAAGCTTTCAGTTCATTTTTTAACACCAAAATATAAAATTTAAACAAAAAGTATATTTTCTACGAAGTAGGTAAATTTTCAACAAAATAGTAGACTTTTCAACCAAAAGTATGACTTTTTAACAAAATATTTTTATTTTCAAACAAACAGTTGCATTATATTCCAAAAAAGATGAAATTTCTCTTAAAACAGACGAATTTTAGATTAATAAAAAACAAATGTTTAAAAAAATGGTTGAATTTTGATCCAGAAACGATTTCAGTTCTCTTTTCAATACCAAAATATTAAATTTAACCAAAAAATAAATTTTCTACAAAGTACTTAGATTTTCAACAAAATAGTTATATTTTCAACCAAAAGGTTTCCCTTTTATCCAAGAAAGATGAAATTTCTCTTGAAACAGATGAACTTTTTTTTTTTTAATTCTAAAAATAGTTGAATTTTCATCCAAAAAAGA
>CAKNXH010063896.1:0-15248 GCA_932178445.1 Andricus quercusramuli
AATTAATTTAAAGAAAAAAAGCTATTTTACACAAGAGGCAAAAACAAAGAATTTTAAATGTCTGTTTTATTTCAGAAAAATATGTATTCACGAAAAGGAAAGAGATTATTTAAAATATAGTTTTCTCTAATATTTATTTAATAATTGTTAGTAATTAAGCAGGCGACACAAAGTGAAAGATTTTTAAAAAACCGCCACTTTCTAGCACTTATATCAGAAAAGATAGTTATAAACAATATTAAATTCTTCAAATAACTTTTTTGTTAACTTTATTTCATTATTACTTCACTAAGTGAAAAAAGGACAGAAATAACAATTTGTTTAAACAATTATTTTTGCTGAATCTGATTAATTATTATGTCACGCCTAATAAAAAATAAACAAACAGTTAAAAATTTCAGAAAAACCCACAAAATTCTACCAATTAAGCAAATAGAATATTATTCACAATGATAATAAATTGTTTAAACAATTAAACAAAAAGCCAGAAATTAAAAAAAACCGCATCTTTCTAGCACTATTCAATTATAATATTATTAATAAGTATAATAAATTGTTTAAATAATTATTTTGTTAACTTTAATTCATTATTACTTCACTCCGAATGAAAAGTGGATAAAAAACCGGAAATTAAAAAAAAACCGCATCTTTTCAGCATTATTCAAATATAATATTATTCATATGTATAATAAATTGTTTAAAACAATTATTTTGTTAACTTGAATTTATTATTACTTCACTACAGATGAAAATTGGACAAAAAGCCAAAAATTTTAAAAAAATCTGCATATTTTTAGCATTATTCAAATATAATATTGTTAATAATTATGATAAATTGTTTAAACAATCACTATTGTTAACATTGATGAAGTATCACTTCCCTCTAATTGAAAACCTGGAATTCTCCTTGAATTTTTGTTGAACCTGGAAAAGCTGGAAATCTCCTTGAATTTTTCACGAGAACCTTGAATTAATTTTTCTTTTCAACAGATTTTTTTATTGAAATGCGAAAAGTAATTTAAATCTTTTAGTCTATTATAAAGAAACATCTCGTTCAGAAGAAACCTTGCTACTGAAAAGTTTTTTATTTATCTTTTACTTATTACACAATAAATAAAGAGATTTCCTCGGAGATTTCTATGCATTTTTTCTAGACTTCACCAATTATTTCTAGAATGCAATGCACAGACTTTAATATTCAGGGTGGCGACTTCACCGGAAAAGACCAGTTGACCGGGAATTTAATTTTAAAAACCGGGAATTTACATCTGGGCGTAGCAAAATTCAAATTTTCATTATTTTAATAATTTTGTTCAATTTAGAAAAGTAGAAGTTTCATCATTTTAATTTAAAATTCTTCTCTGGTTGAATATGTAACTTCTTTCTTAAAAATCAATTTATCTTTTTTTTTGTGAAAATTCAACTATTTGGTTGAAAATCCAACTATTTCGTTCAAAATTCATGTATTTTGTTAGAAAAATTATATTTTTTGTAAAAAGTTATCTTTTTATTTAAAAGTTAATCTTCTTGCTTAAAAATTCTTCTATTCGGTTAAAAATTCAAGTTTTCCAGTTAAATATTTATCATTTATATTACCTATTCATCTTTTGGGTTGGAAATAAAATTATTTGGCTGAAAGTTAAATTCTTTTGTTAAATTTTTTCTTTGAAGATTCATCGTTTTAATTAAAACTTCATTTCTTTGATTAAAATATGAGCTGTTTGATTGAAAAATTGTTTTTCCTTTGAATGTTTTTCATTTGTTTGTCTTCTTCAATTAAAGAGTAAATTATTTCGTTAAAAATTGATGAATTTTGTTTAAAAATTGCATTTTTTGGTGGAAAATTAATCTTTTTATTTAAAAACCAATCTTCTGGTTTAAAAATTCATCATTTTTTAGTAAAAAATGCATCTTTCTGGTTTAAAAATCAACTATTTCAGTTGAAGATTCATTGTTTCAGTTGAAAACTCTTATGTTTGGGTTAAAATTAATTTTTTAAACTAAAAATGTTACTATTGCATTTTTGGTTGAAAAATATTATTTTTTAGTTCAAAATTCACCTATTTGGTTAAAATTGCATGTATTTTGTTGGGAAATTGTATTCTTTGGTCGAAAATTAATCTTTTTATTTGAAAATGAATCTTGATTGAAAATTCATCTGTTTGGTTGAAAATTTAAGTGTTCCACTTAAGTATTCATCGTTTTAGTAGACAATTCATATTTTTAGTTTAAAATTTATCTATTCTAGTTGAAGATTCATAATTTCATTTGAAAATTCATCACTCCGGTTGAAAGTTTAACTATTTTGTTGAAACCCCGTTTTTTTGTTGTTGAAAATTAAAACTTGATTAGTTGAAAATTTCGAGTTTAATTCAGTTTCAAAAGGTTTCAAAATATTTCAAAGATTTTATAATATTTAAAAGGATTTTAAAATTTTACAAAAATTTAAAGGATTTCAAAGATTTGAAAACGTTTACAGAACACCAGATTTCTAAGATTTGAAAATATTTCGAAGATTTAAAATGTTTTCAAAAGGTTTAAAAACATTTTAGAAGATTTGGAAAGATTTCACTATTAATTCACTGATTTCAACGAATAAAAAAGATTTCACAAACAAAGATGTGAGAAAAATTTCACAAATATTAAAAAATATTTGATAAAGATTTTAAAAATTTAACAACAAATTCCCAAAGATTTCGAACATTTCATGAAAATTGCAAGGATTTCAAAGATTTAAAAAAGGCATATACACCAGATTTCAAAGATTTCACAAAGATTTCGAACATTCCCAAAGATTTTAAAACTTTCAAAAGATTTCAAAGGTTTTAAAGGTTATAGTAAACTAGATTTTTCAGATTTCACCAGATTTTACACAGATTGAAAATATTGTTATGATTTTTAATGAATACAAAATATTTCAGAAAAATTTCATAGAAATTTACATAAATATATCAAAATAATACAAGAATTCTAAAGGTTTCAAAACATTTCAAATATTTTAAACTTTTTCAAAGATTTTCACAAACAAAGATTGAAGAAAGCTCTCAGAAATATTTCAAAGATTTCATAAAAATTGCAAAAGATGTCAATAAATTTCAATGGTTTCAAGGATTTTAAAGCTTTCAAAGTTTTCAAATATTTTACAAAAATTTGAAAAGATTCAAAAAGATTTAACAGAGATTTCAAGATTTCACAACGATTTTGAGTACTTCAAGAGATTTCAACGAATTCACAAAGATTTAAAAGATTTCAAGGTTTTCAAAGACGACTTATGTTCGCAAAAAATTAAGAATTTGTTTATTTTGGTTCTGCCTTTCTTAGAAATTATTGACCAATAAAAAATGAAATAGCTCATTTTTTACATAGATAACAAATGATTATTTCATTATTTGATGTAAAAAAAGAAGACCTGGAAAAACTTGAATTCTTGACCTGGAAAACCTGGAAAATACCTTGAATTTCGTTCCTAAGAATCGCTGGACACCCTGAAATTGGACAAAAAATTGAAAATTTGTGAAAAAACCGTGCCTTTCTATCCCCATTCTGTGAGAAAATTGCTAAAAACAATAATAAATTCTTTAAACAATTCATAAAAATATATAATTTTTAGTATAAAGTAATATTTTATGTATTAGAAACAACTCGCATTAAAAAAACCACACAAAAAATCATAATTAGAGCCAACAACTCGCAAAACCCATTTTATCACTTATGGGGTTTCTTTGGGACCCTATAAAATAGACTTATGGGGGTGATATTTTATTCGTATTCTATGGCTAATTGTGGAGAAAAATGTTGAGTTTCAACTCGATTGCGATAATATTGAGGATTCTGAATAAGATTTACGAAAACGTCTTTTTTTCTTATGGGAAATACATGTTAAACTTCATGGGGCTTGCGCCACCCCTAAATATCATTTTTTTCAACAACAAAAAAATGCATAGTATCAATTTTAATTCTTATTTGCGTATATTTTCTTATAAAAATGAATTTGTTTGAAATGTTCAAATGGTTTTGATTTTAACATTATAGTTCAGCTAGAAAAGTTGTACTTATTATTAAAAAGTTTACAACTGCATATGCTTTTATGTAAGCTAAAAAAATAGCCAAACTCTGAATTTTTTAATGAAAATTGTTTAAATAATTAATCATTATTTTAAATTTGCAAAGTATCGTAGAAAAGAGTTATTGGAAATATATTCTTTGTTGATTCTGTAAACAAATTGAGCCTTTTCGTTGAAAAATAGCCAAACTCTTAATTTGTTTCTGAAAATTGTTTAAATAATCAATAAATCTTAGACATTTTTAAAGCATCATAGAAAAAAGTCATCGAAATTTTCAGTTAAAAAATTAATTTTCAACAAAATATTTAAATTTCCAGTCAAGGAGATGAATTTTCGACTAAAAGTATGGATCTTTAACTAAAAAATCATTTCTTGACAACTTTTTTCAAACAAAACAGTTGCATTTTTATCCAAGAAAGATGAAATTTCTGCTTAAAAAAAATGAATATTTGAATTTCAAGAAGACAAATTAAAAAAAAATGATTCGAATTTCCATCTAAAAAAGATTTTAGTTTGACTTTTCAACTTTAAAATATCAGTTTTTAATGAGAAGTAAATTTCCTACGAAATAATCGAATTTTCAATAAAAAATTGAATTTTTGACTCAAAAGGATGACTTTTTAACAAATTTGTAGTATTTTCAACACAAAAAGTTGCATTTTTCCCAAGAAAGATGCAATAATTTTTACTAAAATATATGATTTTTCAAATTAGTAATATCTACTGAAATAGATGACTTTCATTAAAAAAGACAAATTTTCAAAAAACATAGTTGAATTGTCATCCACAAAAAATATTTCAGTTTGACGTTTCAACATCAAAATATGAATTCTGAATAAGAAGTAAATTTCCTTCAAAAAAACTTTAATTTTCTACCGATAAAGACAAATTTTCAATAAAAATGGATTTTTTCAACAAAATTTCTAACCAGTTGCATTTTTATATCAAAAAGACATATTTAAAAAAATTGAATTTTCGACCAAAAAGGATAAATTTTTAACAAAGTTGTTGAATTTTCAAGCTAATAATAAAATTTATAACTAAAAAGATATTATTATGAAGGAAACAACTGCAAAAAAAAATAAATATATAAATACGATGCAAGTAAATTACTAACAAGAATATATCAGGGTTACCGCAAAAAAAATTTTTTGTATGAAAATGCAACTTTTTGGTTCAAAATTATTCTTCTTTGCTTTAGTATTCAACTATTTTATTTGAAAGATTTGGTTGAATCACTTTGTTAAGAAGTCATTTTTTTTCAAGAGTTATATTTTTAGTTAAAAATTGATCTCTTTGGTAGAAAGTTTAACTATTTTGTTGAAAATTAATCATTTTAAATTGAAAATTCAACTACTGTAAAAGTTAAACCACATTGTTAATTTTTTTTTTTATTTAACTGTTTAGTGAAAAAGTCTTTTTGTTTTAAATTAATTTTTCGACTGAAAATGTAACTTTTCCATTTTTTTTAAGATTGATCTTTTTTAGTTTAAATTTCTCCTTTTTTGGTTAAAAAGAATAATTTTCTTGGTTTAAATTTTCATTTTTGTTGGGTAAAAATGCATCAGTTTCGTGGTAAAATAATTTTTTGGTGAAGTCATATTTTTTTATAGTAAATTCTATTTTTTGTAGAGAAAATTCATCTTTTGGCTTGAAGGTGCAACAATTTAGGTAAAATTTCCTTTCTTTATTGAAAAATCTTTATTTGTTGAAAATTCGTTTTTTTGATTTTAAAAAACATTTTTTGTAGGTATAAATTTCATGTTTTTTGATTGAAATATAAACTATGACACTTTTTGTTAGGAATTTATATCTTTAGGTTGAAAATTCAACTATTATATTAAAAATTTAATTATTTTTTTGTAAATTCAAGTATTTTGTTAAAAAGCCATCTTTTATGGTAGAAGACATTTTTTTGTTTGATATAAATGAATAAATTTGAACATTTTAAATTTTTGTGTAACAAAATTTTACCTATTCGTTGAAAAATAGCCAAACTCTGAATTTGCTTATCACAATTGTTTAAATAATTAATAATTCTTGGGAATTTGCAAACCATCATAAAAAATAGTCAACAATCAGACATTCTTAGTTAATTCTGTAACCAAATTTTCCCCATTCGTTGAAAAATAGTCAAACTCTGAAATAATTATTACAATTGATTAAATAATTAATAAGTTTTTGGAATTTTCAAAGCGTCGTAGAAAAAAGTATTCGAAAAGATATTTTTAGTTAATTCTGTAATGGGAATGAGCCTATTTATTAAAAAATTAGCCAAGGTCTGAATTCGTTTATGAAAATTTTTAAATAGTTAATAATTATTTACTTGCCAAGTATCGTAGGAATAATATAAAATTATGAACATTTCGAAATTATTTTTATTTTTCTTTCAGTTGTATTTTTGGCGAAAAAAATAAGATTTGTCGCTAAATTTGATTTACAATGGAGCGCCATTCATTGTATAATATTGAAAGAAATGAAACTACTGAAACGAACGAAATATCTCTTATAGTACTAGCAATTAACAAAGAAGAGATAAACACCAATTCTGAAATAATTAAAAAATCAAATGAAAGCTTTTGCTCAGATGGCAATGAAAATTCAATTCCATTTTGTAATATTTTACTGAGTAAGTTTCTTGATCTTACTCCTGAAGATGATTTAATACCAATCGAAAATGAAGTGGATACTAGTAGAATCGAAGCTGAAAGACGTGAAAAACAGGCTGAAGCTGCAAGACGTAAAAAAAATGCTGAGAGGCAGAAGCGTTATATAGAAAAAAGAAAAAAAGAAAACTATGAATTATATTTGGCTAAAGAACGTAAAAAAAATGCCGAGGGCCAGAGGCGTTTTAGAGAAAGAAAAAGAATAGAAAATGATGAATTATATTTTGCTAATAAACGTAAAAAAATGGCTGAGTATCTGAAGCGTTATGAAGAAAGAAAAAGATTAGAAAATCCTGAATTATATTTGGCTAATAAACGTAAAAGAATGGCTGAGTATCTGAAGCGAAAAAAAGATAAAAAACTAAAAAAAGAAAATCAATGAATTGCAGGATGCGAATGAAGAAGTGGATATTGAAGTTACAATTAATAAACATAAAAGAAATGCTGAGGAGCGGAAGCCATAGAAAGAAAGGAAAAAAATGAGAAAAATAGACTAAGAAAAAATGAAAATAAATGAAATTCCGGATGTGAATGAATAAGTGGATACGGAAGTTCCAGCAGTGAATAAACGTAAGAAATTCATCATTTTAGTTAATAATTCATCTCTGATTGAAGATTCTTTTCTTTTTTTTATCTGAAAATTCAACTATTTCATTTTTGTTGGTATAAAATTAATCTTCTTGGTTAAAAATGCATCCCTTTGATTTAAAAATGCAATTTCTTAGTTGAAATTTAATCTATTTTTGTTGAAGATTCATTTTTTTTGGTTAAAAATTTAATTATTGTGTTTTTAAAAAATGAATTTTTTAAAAAAATCATTTTTTGGGTCGGATGTTGAACTTTTCAATGAAAACTTATTTTTTTCGCGATTCTTCATTTTACTTGAAAATGCATCTCTTTGGTCGAAAATTTAACTATTTTCTTGAAAATTAATTTTTTTTTATTGACAATGTATTTTTTCTAACTGAAATTGTAACTATTTAATTTTTAGTTTGAAATTAATATTTTCTATTGAAAATTTAACTTGTTTTTTGGAAATTCATATATTTTGTTGAAAAGTAGTCTTTTTTGGTAGAAAATTAATCTTCGTGGTTGAAAATTCATCACTTTTAGTTGAAAATGCATATTTTTTGTTGAAAATTGTTGTTTTTTTTAATTAATTTTTTTATCTGAACCTTTTTGTGGAAATTTTTATGCAAAATTTATTATTTGTAAATTGAAAAATTAACTATTTGGAAGGAAATTCATGCATTTTGTTAAAAATTCGTCGTTTTGGTTAGAAAATTGATCTTGATTGTTGAAAATTTATCTTTTGGTTTGAAAATTGGTCTTTTATGGTTTAATTTAACTGGTTAAAAATTCGTTTTTTTCCTGTTGAAAATTAATTCATTTAATTGAACATTTGACGATTTAATTTTTGGTTCAGAAAATAAATAAATATTTCTTTTGGTATGAAATTCATCTTCTACGTTAGAACAGTCATCTTTCTTGATTCAAAATAAACTTTTTTGTTGAAATTCAACTTTTCGAGTTTGGAATTACAACTATTTTGATAAAGTCATATTTTTTATCAAAAAGTTAACTTTATTCTTAAAAACTCGTCCTACTGGATTGAAAATTCATCTTTTATGGCAGAAAAGTTATCTTTCTTTATTGAATGTTCATATTCTTGGTTTAAAATGAACTTTTTTGTTGAAAATTCGACTTTTAAGGTGGAAAAAATCTTCACAAGAAAGTAAAACATTTCTATATCTGTAATTTTTTGTTAAAACATGTACTTCTTTGTAAAAAAAGGTACAAAATTTAACAAAAAGTACAGTTAAATACAAAAAGAAGCTCATTTTTTCTTATATTTTCTTGAAGAAAAGTAAAAAAGTTAACAATAAAGTAAAAGTTTCTACAATACAAAAATTTGTATAACTTTTTATTAATTTTGTTTTACTTTGTTGTAAAAATCTAAAAAGTATCACAGAAAACTAGAGAATTTTACATTTTTTTTAATTTAGGTGTTTGACATCATAAAACATTTCTAAATTTACGTAAATTATTGTAAAAAATTACAAATCTTTATAAAAAAATACAAGATTTCACAAAAGTTGAAATATTAGGAAACTTTACTTAAAATTATGTTTTATATTCTTACAAAGAACTTTTGATATAATCAATTCCAAATCCTATTCAAATATTGTTTGAAACTGAAAGATTCCTTTTTTAACCCATTTAATTTGAAATTTTATAATTAAGTAAGAGATTTTTTTGAATATTTTGCAATATTTTACTTTTCATTTAAACTTAGCAATTATAAATTGAATATTAAAAACTAAACAATTTCAAATTAAATTATTTGAAGTAGAAAGCCTTGAATCGTTTATATTCCAGAGTTTTAAATTAAAACTTTTATTCGTTACATTTTTATTTTTTTTATTTAACAAATTTTTAATATGTAAGTGAAATTATTCAATTTTGATGCATAGATAACAATTATCGATTTGAACAAAAATTGAGCTCGGTTTTGAGAAGATCCAAACTTAATTTAAAACAGAAAAAGATTTTGAAAAAGAAAAATTTAAATTTTGAAGATTTCGAAATAAAATGATGAAGCTTTTTATTGATCTTTAAAGGTTTTTGAGAAAATAAACAAAATTTCTTAACTCTGCTGGGAACATTTAAAATGATTTTTCATTTTGAAAACATTAATTTTAAGAGAATGTTTGAAAAGATTAAAAAAAAATTTTGAATAATAAATAACAATTAAACCATTATTAATTTGGAAAATAATCAAGTAAGTTTGAAATATATCTCGAAGTTTTGAAAAGATTCCAAAATAATTTAAAACGTGAAAAAATGTCAAAACATTTAAAACACAATGTAGATTTTTGAAGATGTTGAACACAAAATTGATAAGCTTTGTAAGCATTTAAAAATGTTTTAAATTAATAAAAATTTTGTATCATAATTTCTAGAAAAACTAGCAATAATTTTTTGTTGAAAAAATTAATTTAAAAAGAATATTTAATGAGATTTCCAAAATTCTCAGAAAATAATCTCGATGATTCTAAGATAATTTTTTTACTTTAGCAAGATTTTCCAACAAATATTGCGAAATTTCAAGTTCAAGGGTAATAAAATTATTTTCAGATACCAGAAAAATTTTTTAATAATGTTTTTTAAACAAACTAAGTTAATATTTAGAAAAATTACAAAACAAATTATAATGTATAAATTAATATTTTGTGGCTTGAAAATTCAACAATTTGGTAGAAAATTAAACTAGGTATCTGGTTAAAAATTAACATTTTTGTTAAAAATTCTCATTTTCCAGTTGAAAATTCAATTGTTTTGTAGAAAATTTGTCTTTTGTTTAATAATTTACCTCTTCGTAGAAAAAAAACCTTTAGGTTGAAAATTCATAATGCCGGCTGGGAAGTGTAACTGCTTTTGAAAATCCATGTATTTTGTTGAAAAATCGACTTTTTGGGTAGATAATTAATCTCCTTTTTCGTAAATTTTAAACTGGTTGAAAATTTATCTTTTTTAATTAAAGATTCAACTATTTGGTTGAAAATTCATCTTTCTTGATTAAAAATTACTTTCTTGTTGAAAATTCATCTTTTTGAATTGAAAATTAATTTCCTTTTTTAAAAATTAATTTTTTTGGCTGTGAATTCAACTATTTTGTCAAAAATCCATCTTTTTTTGTTCAATTTAACTGGTAGAAATGTAATTTTTTGTTATTGAAAATTAATGTTTTAAACTGGTTTAAAATTCATCTTTTTTATTTAAAAATTCAACTATTTGGTTGAAAATTCATCTTTTTTGATTAAAAATTACTTTCTTGTTGAAGATTCACTTTTGTCGTTTTCTAAATCAGCTATTTTTTTGACTCGTCTTTTTGATATAATATTTAAATCTTGCTTCGTTTGAATGTGAAATATTGAATCTTATTGAAAATTCAACTATTTTTTTAAAAACTTAATTATTTTGTTGATATTTCAACTATTTTGTTAAAAATGTAATTATTTAATCGAAAAATCTACTAACTATAGTGTACTATTTCCAAATAATTCGTTACCTATTCCAAATATAATATATTTTATTTGTATTCAAATAGGAGGATTGCACATGTGTGTTGACAGCGCTAAATTAATTGCAATTAAAAAAAAGAAAAGATGTCTGATGAAAAATTAATGAAGGTTTACAGACAATCAAAATCAAAAAGAGAAGCGCGTAATGGATAGTTGTCTAATGCAAGTCAAAAGTAAGTTTTACAAATTATTTCACGTTAGTTGATTTAAATTTCAAATATTTGTACATCAAAATATTTTATTTTTTAATTCATATTTATGTTACAGGAAAATTCAGAAAACGGACAAAAACAGGAATAACGAACTGTGAAGAAGGAAATAACGAATATACTTTAATAAAATTATTTTCAACATTTATTTAATTGTAGTTTGCTATAATTTTCATAATTGTGTCAAACTCTAAATATATCAATTTATTTTAAACAAAATAATGTCTTTTCTACTATAAAATATGGCTTTTTAACAAAATACTTGAATCTTTAACAAAATAATTAAATTTCCAACATAATAGTTGAATTTTCAGCCTAAAAATATAAATTCCTAACAAAAAGTCTCATAGTTTATATTTTAATCAAAAAACATGAAATTTATAAAAAAAAAAGTTTTTTAAACCAAAAAGACGAATTTCCAAGAAATAAAGATGTTTCATTGGTAAATTAAAAAAAAATAGTTGAATTTTCTGTTAAAAAAGATTTAAGTTGACTTTTCGCGATCAAAATATGAATTTTTAACCAAGAAATAAGTTTTTACGAACAAAATTGAATTTTCAATTCAAAAAGACGTTGAATTCTCTACCCAACAATTGCATTTTCATCCAAAAAAGATGAAATTTCTCTTAAAACAGATGAATTTTTATTCAAAAAAAGAAAAACAAATTTAAAAAAAATAGTTGAATTTTCATCGAGAAAAGATCATCTAAAAAAGATTCATCCAGAAACTTTTCTAGATCAAAATATGAATTTCTTAACTAAAAATAAGTTTCTACGAACAAAATCGAATTTTCAATCCAAAAAGACGAATTTTTACCCAAAAAGGATGCCTTTTTAACAAAATTGTTGAATTCTCTACCCAACAGTTGCATTTTCATCCAAAAAGATGAAATTTCTCTTAAAACAGATGCATTTTTATTTAAAAAAAGAAAAAGAAAATTAAAAAAAAAATAGTTGAATTTCCATCGAGAAAAGATCATCCAAAAAAGATTCATTCAGAAACTTTTTAAGATCCAAATATGAATTTTTTAACTAAAAATAAGTTTCTACGAACAAAATTGAATTTTTAATCCAAAAAGACGAATTTTTTCAACCAAAAGGGATGATTTTTTAACGAAATTCTCTACCAAATAGTTGAATTTTTATTTAAAAAAAAATGAAATTTGTACTAAAACAGATGAATTTTTAATAAAAAAGGAATTTCAAACAAAAAGTAAATTTTCTACGAAATAGTTAAATTTTCAAGAAAATAGTAGAATTTTCAACCAAAAGTATGACTTTTTAACCAAAACTATGACTTTTTAACAAAATTATCGAGTTTTCAACAAAAAAGTTGCATTTTCCAAGAAACATGAAAATTCTACATCCTACTAATTTTTCAATCAAAAAGACAAATTTTCAAAAAAAAGAGTTGAATTTTCATCCCAAAGGATTTCAATAAACTTTTCTAGAGAAAAATACAAATCATCGAAAGAAATGAATTTGCAACAAAATTGAAAATTTGTAACCAAAAATGAAATAGTTCAATTTTCAGTTGAAAAAATATTTTTGAACCAAAGAAGGTTTGAATAAAATACTTAAATTTTCAACCAAAAATAATGAATTTTCAAGAAAAAAATGAATTTTTGAACAAGAAGAATAATTTTCTACCAAAAAGTTGAATTTTCAACTAAAAAGATCAATTTTCAAGAAAAGAAAGACGAATATGAAATAAAATAATTCATTTTTTTATTCAAAAATTAATTTTTAACAGAAAAAGTTTCAATAAAATAGTTAAATTTTCATCGAAATAAATGAATTTGCAACAAAATTGAAAATTTGTATCCAAAAATGAAATAGTTCAATTTTCAGTTGAAAAAATATTTTTTTTATTCTACATTCTACTAATTTTTCAATCAAAAAGACAAATTTTCAAAAAAGAGTGGAATTTTCATCCAAAAGGATTTCAATAAACTTTTCTAGAGAAAAATACAAATTTTAAACAAAAAGTCAATTTTCTACGAAATAGTTGGATTTTCAACAAAACAGTCGCATTTTTGTCCAAGAAAGATGCAATAATTTTTCTAAAAAAAGGTCAACTTTCAAATTAAAAAGAGAAATTTCCACAAAAAATATTTTTCATCAAAAAAAAGATTTCAGTTGACTGTATCAGCTAGAAAATATGAATTTAAAACAAAAGATTAATAATATAATAATATACGAAAAAAATTGAATTTTTAACCCAAAAAGACAAATTTTCAACAAAACAGTTGAATTTGCAAAAAAAAAAGTATGTCTTTCTAAGAAAATGTTGATTTTCAACCAAATAATAAAATTTATAACTAAAAAGATAATCTTCAGGAGAAAGTTTTTGCGAATTTACAAAAATTACGTGCAAGAAAAACGGACAGTACTTAAAATATTAAATTTTTCTTCATAAACTGAATAACTGACACTTTTTGACTCTGTTTTACAAAAGATCTATTTTACATAATAAACTTTGGTCAATAATTTGTATAAAAAAAGCTATTATTCATTTATTAAATTTGAATTTTCGCGCTGGTGAATGGTAACCTTGCACTACTGCGCATGTGATGTACGAGGCGCTTCATTGGTTGCTGTTGGCGCGCTTATTTGAAATGTTAAAAATTAAATTTTTTTTATTCATTATTAATAATCAAAAATAATCTTTTCAGTATGTTCAAGTGGTGCGTGGATATTTTTTAATATATTCTAAGCATTAGGTTTCAATAATTAAAGAAAGATTACATTAAATAACATATTTTTTATTTTCGGAATATTCCTTTTTTTATAACCTAATGCTCAGAATATATTAAAAACCACTTGAACATGTTAAAAAAATTATTTTTGATTATAATTGATAAACAAAAAAAATTGTATTTCTTATGATTTCAAATAAAAGCGCGAACGGCAGCCAATGAAGCACCTTATGTAGCGCATGCGCAGTAGTGCTAGGTATCCGCGTCGGAGGCACTGGTAAGTTCCCCATTTGAGAAACGGTTTTTCTGTTCTGTTAGTTCATTAGTTCGTGATTTAAATACCAACGGTAAAATTCACGGAGTAATAATGAGACTGATACAAATATATAAATTATAATAAATTATTTATTATTATAAATAATATGCATTATTTATAATAAATTATATTATTATTATAATATCTTAGCTGAAGTGTTGGAAAATTAAACATTTAAGTAGAAAAAATGTCGTGTTGTGTTCCCAAGTGCCAAACAGCCTACTGGAAGAAAAGTACAACAGGAATTACTTTGTTTACAGCTAGCACGGTACGTAAATATATCTCTTGTTTTGGGAAAATATACCTTTTCTGTTTTTTGGTTCAAAATTTATCATAGTATCATATCACATCATATGAATTTTCAACTGAAAAATAAACTTTTAACGAAGAAAATATTTTTAACATAATTAGTTACATTTTTAACTAAAGAAATGAATTTTTAAACAAAATAAATGAATTCGCAAACTAGCAAAAAAATTTCATAAAAAAAGAGGTAAAATTTTTGAACACATAGTTACATTTTCGACTAAAAAGATAGGTATGTTAAAGATCAATTTTCAAGGAAAGAAAGACGAAATTTTTATTCAAAAATTAATTTTTAACAAAAAAAATTGCAATAAAATAGTTAAATTTCCATCGAAAGGAATGAATTTGCAACAAAATTGAAAATTTGTATCCAAAAATGAAATAGTTCAATTTTCAGTTGAAGAAGTATTTTTGAACCAAAAAAGGTTTAAATAAAATACTTGAATTTTCAACAAAAAATAATTAATTTTTAAGAAAAAAAATGCATTTTTGAATAAGAAGAATAATTTTCTACCAAAAAGTTGAATTTTCAACTAAAAAGATCAATTTTCAAGAAAAGAAAAACGAATATGAAATAAAATCATTCCTTTTTTTGTTCGAAAATTAATTTGTAACAACAAAAAATTGCAATAAAATAGTTGAATTTTCATTGAAAAAATTGAATTTGCAAAAAAATTGAAAATTTGTAACCAAAAATGAAATAGTTCAATTTTCAGTTGAAAAAATATTTTTGAACCAAAGAAGGTTTGAATAAAATACTTAAATTTTCAACCAAAAATAATGAGTTTTCAGGAAAAAAAATTAATTTTTGAACAAGAAGATTAATTTTCTACTGAAAAGTTGAATATTCAACCAAAAAGATCAATTTTCAAGAAAAGAAAAACGTAAGACGAATATGAAATA